>WAAD01015206.1:8808-44151 GCA_013389945.1 Fregata magnificens
GTTCAGCAGCGGGCCCACAGTTTCCCCAGTCTTCCTTTTACTACTGATGTATTTGAAGAAGCCCTTCTTGCTATCCTTGACATCTCTTGCCAGATTTAGTTCCAAGTGGTCCTTGGCCTTCCTCATTGTTCCTCTGCATAGCCTGACAACATTCCTATATTCCTCCCAAGTGGTGAGTCCCTTTTTCCACATACTGTAAACCTCCTTCTTCCATTTGAGTTTTCCTAGAAGCTCTTTGCTCATCCATGCAGATCTCCTGGCTCCTTTGCTTGACTTCTTCCTCCTAGGGATGCACCGATCCTGAGCTTGGAGGAAGTGGTCCTTGAATACTCACCAGCTCTCTTGGACCCCCCTGCCTTCTAGAGTACCGAACAATGCCTATCCAGGGCCATACATTTGGAACAGATCTGTGTGCTTTCTGAGTAAAATGGAGACAACCTGCTAAAGAGGAGTTTTTGTCAGGAGATTGAGAAAAATACCAGATTACATTTCCAACATCTGTAAACCACAGATTTATAGCCAGCAAGGAACTGGCTTGTCATGTTAACTGCCCATTAGCTTTAGAGAAAATAATAACTTACAAAATATGAAAAAAAGAGTTGCAAAGATGAGAGAGTCAAATACTGACAGCTTCAAAACTGGCTTCACAGGACATGCCTTCTAGTAGAACTCTGGCAGACCCAATGTAATGACTTTGCCATGACAAAGAATAGCCATTTATCAGAGCAATATTCACCCCATCTCCCCCCGCCACCTGTTTTCAGTCATACTTTAAAAGAAGAGAGAGAGAAAAGCCTCTTCAATGCATGTGGTCTCCTTTACTTTCTTTCTTTATGTAGGAAACACTTCAGTGCCTTTTTAGGCAAGCCTTGTGCCCTGTTAGACCCTCTAGACCTTGATGTTCCCTTGACTAACGAGCCTCTAACCTGTAAAGCCAAATGAGACAGGAGAGCATACAAGGAGAGAGACCTGTGCTGGAGCAGTGGCTCCATCAGTCTCTTATTAGAAATTGGAGGACAGATCCTGTTCTTCACGCTTCTGTAAGAAGGGTAGCTCCAGAGATTTCACTCAAACTGCAGTGGTGTAAATCTAGATAAGAATTTGTTCCTCCGTGACAGCAGCTCTAAACTTAATAGAATTGTGAAGATTGAGGGGTTAAAGTAATGAGTTCCTCAACAGTTCACCTCTTACTGCCAAGTATTCATTAAGCTTGTACTGGACGTCTTAGACAATCACCTCTAAAGTCTCTGACTTTCTGGTGAGGATACAGTCAATCTTCACTGTAATGTCCTCAAAACTTATATCTCCAAAATGTGCTTTCATTAGATTGCTCTACAAATCACCCCTTTAAGACCAATTCTAAATATGCTTTCTGAACTGTAGAGTGATTAGTGCTGAATGCAGTACTTTGGGTGAGGTCCTAACGAAATACGCTGTATTTCCTTAACAATAATTGAGTTGAAGGCTTTAATATAAGGGTTTTTTTATTATTAAAATAACTCTCATATCTCTCTCCAGGTCAATATGCTGTAGTACCTTCCCATTAAGCAGATATTATGTCCTTTTATTACATTCTCCGAGACTCATTATTCTGCATTTATCTGCATTGAATTTGCTATCTATTAGCTCAAGTACTTAAATGATCTAAATCCTTCCCTACCTGACTGTATTGTTTCTCACGGATGACCTTTCCTCCCAATTTAGTATCATCTGCACACCAGAAATTTTTAGTTTAAATAATATGCTCTGAGTCATTTAAGGTACTGAAAAAGCTGTGGTTCCAACATTTATCCCTGCAGTACCCCTGACACAAGTAACTTTGCTGCGGCTTAAAAGCATAACTCAAAATGTGCGATCTCACCAGCTGCAGCTTAACAATATGGCATTCTCACTTTGAACGAAAGGTAAAGCCTTGCTTAATATGTGTCTAGTTTTTATAAAGAGTGTTCTGGCTTTCTTGGAAACAGGTGGTTAACATTTCTAAAAGGCTTCAGGGCATGTCTACACTATGGCTGCAAAAAAACTGGTGCTCACTAAGCGCTGAGGGACAGCTGGGGACGTGCACCCTGATCCAGGGCAGGTGAGCTCCAGCCACTCCAGCCACTTCAGCTGCCCTTGTACAACACCATGTTTAAGCTGTACCAAAAACTTTGTTGCAGCATTGCTTGAATGTAGCCATGCTGCTCTGGCAGACGAATTTGTACCCCTGCCCAACTCGCTGCTGCACATGGTCAGTGCTGGTTTGTTAGGACCGAAATCTCACTCCTTGGCACAGGGTGGATGTGCCAGGCTAGCTATAGAAGGCATGTAACATGAGGATGAAAGCTAGGATGCTGACAGTGCAGTCAGTAATCCATACAAACTACCTGTGCTGGTTTTGGCTGGGATAGACTTAATTTTCTTCATAGTAGCTAGTACGGGGCTATGTTTTGGATTTGTGTTGAAAACAGTGTTGATAATGCAGAGATGTTTTCGTTATTGCTAAGCAGTGCTTACACAGAGTCAAGGCCTTTGATGGGGGTGCACAAGAAGCTGGAAGGGGACGCAGCTGGGACAGCTGACCCCAACTGACCAAAGGGATATCCCACACCATATGACATCATGCTCAGCATATAAAGCCGGGGGAAGAAGAAGGAAGGGGGGAACATTTGGAATGATGGCATTTGTCTTCCCAAGTAACCGTTAAGCATGATGGAGCCCTGCTTTCCTGGAGATGGCTGACCACCTGCCTGCCGATGGGAAGTAGTGACTTAATTCCTTACTTTGCTTTGCTTGTGTGCGCGGCTTTTGCTGTACCTATTAAACTGTCTTTGTCTCAACCCATCAGTTTTCTCACTTTAACTCTTTCGATTCTCTCCTCCACTCCATCCCACTGGAAGGGGAGTGAGTGAGCAGCTGTGTGGTGCTTAGTTGCTGGGGTTAAACCGCAACACTACCCACGAGGAAGACTAAGGCTGAGGTCTTCACACTGCTTTACTTTTAGCACCTGATTGAGATACTTAAAGATGAGCAGCTTCTGGCTTCCCTGATGGTCAAAGGGGAAGAGAGGCCCCTGCAGAAGGCACCTGTGGCTTTGGCACCCCTCACCCTGACTGTATATGTTCCTAAACTTCCCAAATTAAGCAACTGAAGCAAAATCTTGAAGTTAAGGAGACAGAATATTTCTCTTTTTCAACGTTTTTTGGGAGAGAGATTGTGGATATTGGTGCAATGCAGGAAGGCATTCCTAGTGTCCCTGTGAAGACTACAGCAAAACCAAGGTACTGTGAAAGATTGGATTGTCTGTCACAAGCTAATTTACCTACATTGAGCTCTGTGTTTTCATAGTTGGAGCTGTCTAGAAAGAGAGCTTACCTGGGTGTCTCTGTAATACAGTTTTCAGTAGAAAAATATTAAAAGCTTCTGCCTTGTGATTTGGCACAAGTAAGTTCATCAGAATGGGTGAGAAGATGTGCTAATATCAAGCTTTATGGATAGAAAACTGACGCTTTGGAGGACTGGGTTGAAAGGATCACTCAAGGATTTTTGGCAGATACCAGCTCAGTGCCTTGCTCAGAAACCCACTCTGCCTCCCCAGGGATGTCAGATGGACTCCTTTCTCCTGCGTGCTGGGACTTTCCTCTTCTGCTGTAACCCACTCTCGTAAAGCTCACTTCTTACGACTAGATTTCCTTAGCTCTCCTCTGCTTGGGGTTATCCACTCTAACTACTATATTCTAAGGGGCCAAGCTGTGCCTAAGGCTTTTCTTACCCTTGGGTATGGGTTACACCCACAGCAATGTGTGTTCGCTGTGGCTGGGGGTTACAGCCCTCTCTGAGGACAGACAGTTGCATATACAGCTAAGCTTTACATTTTCCTTGAAAAGGAGGGGGAAGGAGGTGCTGGTGAGAAAATCAACAAAAATACTTCAAGAGCTGTATTTTACTTTAGTAATTGACATGTGTTTCAGCTCCAAAACTTGTGCTGATATTTTCCACTTACCGTATTTTTTTCTTCCTGCTGAAAAACAGGTTGCTACGACTGAGTAGATTTTCTTTTTCCTAACAGTAGAAAAAGAACGAATTGTGTATGCACAATTTTAAGTTATTTAAATTCCATCGCCCCAGAAAGTGATTATTTTCTTTCCCTACAAGGCATTCCAACAAATTTCATGCAGTCAAGGCAGGCTTAGCTACTTCTTTCTTTGGCTTTTTCACTTCTCTCTGTTCCCCCAGGATGTTCTACAATGATTATTTCTTTCTGTCTTTATTTTCTCTCTCCTTCTTTCTTCAGCTTTTTTTCCCTTTTTTTTTTTTTAAAAGTCGTTTCCCTGAGGGAGACTGCAGCAGTAATGCTGAAGCACTGATAAATGCAGTGAGGAAAAATCATCAGTATTTGATGGCGTCACAGTACTAACATGTTGGATGATCTGTTATCTCACTTATGTGGCATGAACCAGCAAGAAAACATAGGCCAGAAATCTGTACATTTGTGTGTGATTTTATTAATTTAAAAGCTGATTCCATCTCTTTCATGCAAATACTATCAGGCTGTTTCAGATGAAAGAAAAGACACGGTCTCGTGGGACAGGTATTTAGAGCCTTTTGACATGTCAGCATTTCAAATATGTAACGTTTTGAAAATGCTTAATCCTGAATTTATAAAGCTCTAGAGAATGAAGTCTTCCGTTCATTCACAACATAGGTCATAGATATCAGTGATAGTACACTAGAATATTTCCAGATGAGGAGGGCCCACCCATACAGATGATGGGATATTTCATATTTCATGTCGGTTTATACTCTCACTCTTCTTTTGAGACTGTATGAAAGAGGACATATTTCATTCATAGTTTTCTGACACAGGCTCTGTCTTTTAGAAAGTTAGTGAAAGTAATAAACCTATTTCATTTAAAGAACTTTGAAGGTATCATATGGCAGCAGTTTTCAGGAGGTTAATTGCCACTGATACTTCTCACAGACATTCAACAGCAGCTAAGCTTCTTCCCTATTGTAATCACTCTTAGTCACTCGTATTCACAGCTCTGTAGCTCATCGTCTTTCTCTCTCTTCCTTCTTTCATGTGGAAAATATAGAGGGAGTTCAGCCTGTATGATTAAAAGAATTATTAAAAGGCTTGAAAAAATCTGAAAACTTCAGAATGAGTTTTTCTGAGGTTTTGGTTGTTTTAGTCAGACTAGGTAAGGAAGCAGATAGATAAACAGACCACTACATTTTTTTTCTTATTCTGTAATTTTCCTCCCAAATGCCTCCTTTTTTTGGGTTTGTTTGTTTGTTTGTATTCTTTTTCTTGCATTTTGGTGGGGGTTTAGGTTCAGGATACTTTTGTCCTACCACTAGATTAACTGAGGAAAGTGATAGCTTTTCATACCCCTGTAATTGCTTGGTTTGTGCCATCTTAGGCGTCCATACACATGTAGCTGCATTATTTCCATGTGAACTCAGAGGAGCAGCTACCTACATCTCAGCTGAAAAAGGAAGCAAAAGACCACAAGCATGCCTATCTATCTCAACATTTTCACTGATCTAACTTGAAAGCACAAATACCAGAAATATTTTAGGAACAAGTAGTTCAAATAATAATGGAAATATTATTGGGAAAAATATTTTTTCTAAATTAAATATCTTCTGATTTTCTTTTCTACCTCCATTATTATTTAAAATAATTATTAAATAAAATTTGTTAACATCATCAATCACAGCTACTACTTTTTAGTGAAAAGTATTCATCTTTTTAAGGCAATTGCTGTTAAGCAGACAACATTTTTATGCTTGGGAGAGAAAAAAAACCCACAACTTTTTGATTTGCTCAGGCTGAAGATAAAGGATTTGAACTTGGTTATTAGCTGAACTAGACTTTCATACACTTTATGCTACAGTTACCAATGAGACCTGAATCTTGTTTTGAGTGACTAAATCTTGGTGCCAGAAGACAAAGGGAGTGAGCATTTTGAGGTTCACAGATAAAGATGAAAAAAATTTTTTTAAAAATGTTACCAATTTTCTCTTTAATCTTTCATCTAAATAAAAAAAAGATTATTTTATCTTTTTTTCTCCAAAAATGGCTCTTGCTCTTCCACTGATATTTTGATGAAACACCTAACTGAATTGTCAAATATCAGAAAACTCCTTTCTTTCCCGGGAAAAAGGGTACCAGCTTTCCTACGCAAAAATGTAACATAAGTTGCTGGTATCTGAGGCCTAAATTAAAACTTGTTGAAGTCAGTGAATATGAAGTTGTTCTAACTCAGAAGCTGTCTTTCAAATAGTAGCATTTCTTTGCCCCTGTAATAGTACAGATGGTATAACACTAGGAGGTAGGAGACCTGGGTTTCTTAGCCTAGGAAAAGTCATTCTTCCAGCAATTCCACCTCAGAAGCCCAAACTAGACTTGAAAGGAGTGTTTCCCTCTCCTCCAGATGAGTTGCTGTGTAGTTCTGCATGCATGGCTTAACAGTCCAAAAGGAACTAAGCTAAGAAGGGGAACTCCTCCTCCTGGAGGACTCACAACTGTTCACTTAATTGAATAATCACTGCATGAAAACAAGGACAAATTTGGGTGTCAGCCAGGGTCTAGACCCATCTCTTCTTTTGGCATTCCCACCCACTTGAAAACTTTTCTAATTACAGAGCTGGAACCACAGGTTCACAGGATCTGTAGGTCTTTCCCATCCAGCTGCACACCAACCTCACTACAGAGGAGAGGTGGGTTACAGCTTCTTCAGCATACCGCAGAACTTGCTACTATGTCTGTGTTTTGTGGTGAAGTAAATGCCATTTCAAATGCCTTTTCATCAACCCTAGTTCACCTCTGGGACACAGCTCAGGTGATTATTTTATGGGCATCACATAATATATAGCTATATGCCACATAATAGACAGCACCACCATCGTAGCTGGGAAGAGTTAGCCAAAGCCTGAGCGTACTTAGCATGCCAGGATGCTCTGAAGACTTATCAATTTCAGTGATAAATTTCCATAAATAGGAAATAAGTATCTAAGTGCTAGCTTCAGTAAAGGCAGAGATGCTGCTAAGAATCTTCATAAAATAACCCTAATTACCTGAGAATCTTCCTCCTGAAACCTCAATAGATAGGGTGTCTCAGGTGTCTAGGCAGTTTAAGTGTTTTCTTTCTAACTTCATTTCCTGAATGTAGGAACTGAAATTCCACCAAAATGTCACTTTAAATGCCTGGGTGGTTAGTTGAATGCCTGCCTAAGTATCTCAAACAGACATTTAGGTGCCTAGACACATATGTAGCTGTCTTTCGACAGTAAAATTTGGGAAGTGCATCTTGCTGATAAGGGAGACTGAAGAGAGATATAAAAAGGCTAAGTATCTTCCTATAGCTGACTTTGACATTGAGTCCCTTTAAATTTTACTTTGGGGAGGGGGGATTCTCTCTCTATATAAATGAAATTAACATCCTGCAACCCATAAACAGGTGCAATGAATATTATTTACTCACTGTCTTTTTTTACAAGTGTAGAAAGACCTGATTCAGATCTGGTCTGATGACTCATTTTAATAGACCCAGTGTGATTTTAATTGGTTGAGGTGTTGATTTTGTCCCTCTTGTGAAGTATCTTGCTGCAGAGAATGGGAATCTTAACATGATCTGTGCTAAGATTAAGTAATATCTCTTTTAAAATTTTTTTTGTTTTGTCCTTTGATTGACCTGCTTCTGTATCTAATGGATGCAAAAGAGTGCTTTATTTCAGAAGGTATTAACTCAGAGAGAAAAATTCTATGTGATTTTTCTTACTAACAGCCAATATTTATGGATTCTGCTGGGCCAGTATGGACAGTACTTCAGAGTCACCATACTCTTCCATGTAGAGGGAATTTATAATTTGTAACCTGTGTTTTCCCCTCCCCAGAAAGTATGGAAAAGCATAGGACTGCCAGCAGCTTGCTGGACCATTTGTGGCATTATAAGCAAGAAACTTGATGTAAGGAGAGACAAAAACCAACCAACCAAATAAACAAACAAATCTTTCTTTCAATATCATTTTTCACTGCTGAAGCCTCTAAATTTAGGAGGAGGATGATTTTTGGAGAGTAACTGTTATGAACATCAGGTCATACTGTTGCATAGATAGATAGATGAACTATGTCTTGTGATGATGGAGAAAAGAAGTAGTCACTTGGGAAACAGGATCCAGTAGAGATCTGGAGTTGTTGATGTGTTGAAGCATTTAAAGTTGCATGGATACATATACGCATATAGAGGGTGAAAGGGAGGTTTCAAGCTAATCTGAAACACTTCTAGCTCCTGATGCTGATGGTCTGTTGGCAAAGGTAGGTAGGGTCTTCTCCTAATGAGACTACGGAGACATTATCGAATCAAAAGTTTCAAGGAATACATGGATTCCTGAAGGCATAATCAGCACACCAGCAACAAGGTGGTAAGCTACTATGTGGATACCTATGTTATCACAGTGCCACGGAAGAATGTCTCCTACCTTGTGAAGCTTCCATAAACATTTCATTACTTTGGTGTCACTTGACAACTTTGACATGACATAAAGCAGATGACTATTCAAAATTTGTCTCCCATTTCCATCTTATATGTATTTGTTGTTTTGCTTCTGTTTAGGACACATATCTCTCTTTGTAAAAGCACTAGTTTCAAGATCATCACCAGAAAAAATGTAGTAGACATTGACAGGTTTGGATCAGAATTTAAGATTTCCTGACAAAGAAAACCCTGTGCTCATAAGTGTTGCGATATTAAAGCATTCCTGAGAACTGGCAGGATTCTGGCACTTGAGCAGTTAAGTCCATCCAACACAGGCTGAGTTACCCACCAACGTAAAATGTAAAATAAAATGCACTGAAACACATCTCATCAACACTCAGTATTATTTATGGAGAGAGCCTGGGCATTCCAGCGGGTAATACTTCTGTTGTTTGTTTAAGTAAAATAACTAATTTGTCTCTTTAATAAGAACATTATAGATATCCTGTGAATTTGTATGTCAGCAACACTTCGAAAAGATGGTGTGTGCAAAGACACACTGACTGAGAATAAACTACTCAGAGCTTTACTCTGTAGCTAGAAAGATGAACCTGAGGGTAAAATATTTCAGAACTATTCTGACAACAATGCAAGTTTATGAAATGCTTGTGTTGGGAGAAAAAAAGATTATAATAATACTCTGCACATGAGTTGCACTTTTCACCTGGGAAACCTAAAGTATTTTTCAGACATCAGCACTCCCAAGAGGAAGGTCTTGTGTTATTCTACAGATGGATGAACCAAAGTACAGGGGCATCTATCACCTTTCTGGCTCCCTCTGGAGTAAAGACGACTTTTCCACTGGGCAGTAAATGATGCCTTACGTTCTAATCTGATTTTAAAAAAGAAAGAAAGAGAAAGAAAGAGAGGGAAAGGAAGAGAGAAAATGACTTTTAAAGTTTCAGTGAACTATCAGAATTGTTGTGGATTGGTTGCAATTTAACAATACTAATTTTAATGGAAATGGTTGGAAACTTTTGCAGGTTTTAACTTACTTGTATAACTTGATCTTGATTTTTTCTAAGCACTTAAAACAACATGCAACTTTTTCCTCTGCTACTCTTCTTGTTGTTGTGAGGGTAGTTTCTCTAATAAGAGATTTTTAAAGCACTGTATCCACATAAGTGTTAGCAAAACCAGAAATAAAGGTCCTCGTGTCTGGATAACTTTCTCCCACCTAATACTATAAATAGAAGTTCCTTTGTTTTTTATGCTATTATTAATGGAAATTTTATTAATTTCAAATCATACAAAGTTTTTACTTGGGAAAAAAGAAAACTACTAACCAGGCAACTGCTATTCATTCTTTAGATTTAATCATTCTGCCAATGGATTAGTAATTTATTACTTTATGAGAAGGCGGCAGCTGTAGATTGTAAGATAAGATAAACCCGAAGATACACTCAGTAAAAATGACATGCTTTGAACTCATATTTCATGAGGTAGTTCTGGAAGTTCCATTAGCACAGGCATTTAATCAGACTGATTAACAGGTGTATAATCTGATACTACTAACTCTTCGCCTGGTTCCCATCTGCTTTCATGATTTGTTATAAAGTTTGATTTACGGACAAAATTGCAGCTGTGGAAATGTGAAGATTTGAACTCCATATTTTTTGTAATGTTTGGATTTTTGTTTGTCTGTTTGTTTTTAGGAATGGACTACTGCAATGATGTACAGGACAAGATCCACATCAAACAGAGCCTTGGGTTGAAACTTCTCTAGGAGGAACTGATCCATAACTACTGAAGTAATAATACAAGCAATACCAAAGGACATTTGCTTCTATAGATTTGTAAACTCCCTAAATTAAGGAAACCCAGATCAGCTTAGTCAAACATGTCAGATAATATGACCAAGAAGAAATAATTCTCTGCAAGGGAAGACATTCTTTACCTTGATCTTACCAGTTCAGAAACTGCTTTTAGGGGGTTCCTGGCTTAAAACGTGCTCTGTGGGGTCTCTTTGGTGTCACTCACAAAGTCTCTCTATCGTAATTTCTGAGGTTTGCTTTCTAGGTTTGTTCCTTGCTTCGAAGAGGGATCTCACCTCTCTCTGAAGTCTCTCAGCCTGAAGTCACACAGCAGGTTCTCATCTGCTGGTTTCCCTGTCACCTCTTCACCTCCAAGCATGTACAAGCACACCTGCTTAGAGAACTGTAGCCATGACTGAGAAAATACTTAGCAAATTTTCTTATGTCCTATCAATGTGCTAGAATACCGAAGCACACACAGTACAGAGTATGTTCAGTTAGTCCAACAAATTGGGATGGATCAGAGTTGAGGAACACATGCAGTGTGTGCAGAGATATCACTAAAGTAGCTCAGAGGAGTTAGCCATACTGCAGTTACTGCACTTACTTTCACAGAGATGAAATGTCTAAAAGAACAATAAAGGTGTTAAGAATAATTAGAAAATAATTTATTCTAATGTTCCTTGCAAAAATACGTGAAGAGGATGATACCCTAACACAAAGTATGAGGAGATTAAGGTCACATCTGCCATAATGATGTAAGGATTTAACAAAGCAATGCATTTACATGAAACTTCCTTCCTCAGGTTTGTGGTAGTACTGGCTCGGTTGCTACAGTGTTAGGTTTACGGTTGGACTCGATGATCTTATGGGTCTTTTCCAATCTAAATAATTCTATGATTCTATGATTCTATGAAAAGGGGAAAGAGTCCTCTAAAGTTATAAACTTCATATGGAATTATTTATGATGTTACCCGCCATATTTAGATTTGTGATGAAAGCTTGAGGTTTCAGTTTAGCTGTTTGGTGTTTTTAATTGCGAACAGAAGCTCAGCTGGATCGTGTGCAGCATGGTGGCACATCAGCTGAGGGCGTCCTGGGGGATGTGGGCCCTGGGCAATCTGTCCCCTCGAGGGCGTGGCAGCCAGGGAGCGGGGCACCTCCCTGGGGACAGGCATGGGCCGAGGCCGGGCCAGGATGTTGGCCGGCGGGTGGGCCTGGCTTGGTGGGGCCCGTGGCCGGGCTGGGCAGGGCTGTGGGGAGCTGGAGACCGACATGCATTGGTCTTTTTGAGGCAGGGACTGACGGCCCTCAAAATAGGGTCCTGGACGGTGGGCAGGGACAGTGAGGCCCATGGGTGCCTCAGGGTCCTGGCGGTGTGGATGATCCCTCTGCGGGTCAGAGTTTTTCCAGATTGGGATGAAACCTCTAAATCTTCTTGAGAGCTATGATGATCACCCATCCCCACCTCACCTCCGTTTCACAGCCAAAAGGTGACGGTGCTTGTAGTCCCTTAAGTCTTTGCCTGAAGTTGAAAGAGGAAAAGTTATACAGAAGAGAAAGTGAAAATGTTTCAGAATCAGTATGTACCAATATATAACCATAGTTAAACTGCTTCATTTTCATGAGGTTTTACTTTGATTCATTTATCCATTTTTTATGCCAGTGAGGGAGAGCAAGAGTGGCTCCCTACTCTTCTCTCTCTGAAATTAAAAGGCAGTAAATTTTAAACCAATAAAAGTAAATGTTGTTTTGTTTTCTTTGGGTTTTTTTTTAATGTAGCTGATAGTCAACCTGAATAATTCACTGTCAGACAAGGTCACTAAAGGCAACTGCAATATCAGGATTTTAGAAAAGGTCTGAGTAATTTTATGGCCAGTAATAACAGTTTTGCTGTTACAGAAGCTAAAAAAATGTTGGAAAGGTCACCAGTCTTCATGCTTCAGGGTCTGGATGATCACCTGTGGGGTCAGGACAAAACTCAGTATTGCAGTGTGCACACCCACACATACATATACATGCACACAGGACTTTCAGAATGACTCACTAATAGCTTTTAATAGGTGATGATATGTTACCAGAGAGATGCAGTGTCTTAATTTTGAGCTGGTTAGTATTTATAATGATCTTGTCAGAGGAGGGCTTCCCATGGTTTCTGGTTTTCACAGGAAGATGCACTCGGATAATTCACACACAAATATATCATGCATATTTTGGAACAGTGATTCAGATCCCCTTTTATATCGGAGTCCACCTGAGGCAATTGACAAAGGACTTTGCTTTGCTGGGTTTGGTCCTTCTTCTCCTCCATCCTGGGGCAGCTGCTGACCTCTTCTTCCCTTGCCTGCGTAAAAGATGTACTGAGTACCTCCTCAGTGTACAGGGTCATGGTGTAGAGGCCTCTATTCCAACCTTGCAGAGACCAGTACAAGCATAGCAGTTTTTTCACTTGACAGTGAGGCCCACTGTACCAACTAGGAAGCATTTTGTTATTGTGCTGTTGGCAGATTGTACTGTTAACAGCGCATTTCTTGCCTTAGAGATCAAATGAAATCTGAGGTTTGAGCTGAGAGGGAAGAGTCAAAGCTTAATCTGACCAAATGGAAGAGAAAAAACTATTTGAGAGAGTCTGAAGCTTCAGTGGAATCTCTTATAACTGGAGATGTTTATCCCCAGCAAGTGATCAGTCTCTTGTAGTTTATGAAGGAAAACCCAGAATACAATGTTCTCATGTAATCAAATCTACACAAAGTGCTTCGAACCATTTAAGGCTGATTAGATGACGCAGCTCATATTTGGTGGAAGATAGTTTAGACTTATTACTCATACTTAAATTCGTTACTTTCTACATGGGCTATAGCAGTATGAGTATGAAAATGTCAGACTTCAGGAAACCAGTTATGACTTCTTAGTATTGTGAGCTTCTTGAATATCTCAGTCCTATTTTATGTGATCTTTTACTGGCTTCCTACAGAATATCAAGACAAGTTTGAGAGTGAGATACTCAGTCTTACTGATCTCAGCCTCCTAGGGGGATGTTCACTTTTCCAGCCTGAGAAGCTTGGTCATTAGTTTACACCTTTTTGCATACTGTAACTGGATGCAAAAGGAGGGAAAATTTGTATAGTTTTCAGATATCCTCCAAAATTGAAGCATGAACATGACTGAAAAATGAAGGGAGGTAAATTACAGTTATAGACAAGGTGTCTCTTCTACTTATTCATTTATTTACTTGCTTATCAAAAGGTGAGGATGTTTAAGGTGAAAAACTCCAGTGAGCAGTCACTGTTTCTCAGTCTCCAGACACCTTTGGACAGATGTGTTTGTGACAGATGCACAGTATTGTAATTAACATAAAGGCAACTCAGTCACATTTAATAGCCTGTCGTAAACAAAAACTTGATCTAGACCACATAATCATCCCTTCTATCTTTATTCTATGGTTTCCCTATGATTTTATCTATTATTTCCATGTTCATAACAAGAACCTGTTTAAACTCATCATTCTTCACATACATACATGCATAGCACGGCAGATATTCAATAGAAAGTGAATATTTTGCAATAGGGGAAGAAGAGAGAAAATAGGGAAGAAAACCCAGTACAGATAGATCCTCCTCACATCATTTCACATACTCAAAGAAGGTGCTCAGGAGAGAGCACAAGGAAAGAAATGTAGCATAACAATCTGTGTAGGAAGGAATGGAATAACAATAAAATGCCTGTTAAAGAACTGGGGGAGCCTCAGAACTCACAAAGGACACTAAAATGACTAAGATACTATCCTTTCTTGGTTTATTTCATTTGAAAGTAAGGGGTATTTATTACATTGATGAGTCTGCAATATGTTCTTTGGACTGATTCACGAGTTGCATTTTGCTGTATCTAGAAAACAAACTTACAGAAAAAATGACCTTCTGCCTACTCTATTTTCCTGTGATATATTTGAGAATAAGATTAGCTGAAACATCATAGGCACAATATCTTAGAAACTAAAGGTGCTTTTTCTCAGTACAAAGCAGAGGTATTGCTGGATGGGCTAGGTCAAGGAGACTGAAAGGGTACCATCCATCTGACTAAACATAGTGGAGAATCAACATCTGAATGAGACCTCCTTGGCCCTCTTTATAGTCAGTGGAGAGCAAATGGGACAAGGAGAGCAACATTCCTCCCCTCCTAAAATCAGTGTATTCTCTCAGCTTGTTTTTTTTTTTAAATGGATTCAGCCATATACGTCAGCTATGTAGATGTCTGCGGCTGGTTTATTCACATTTGGAATAGAATACATTTTATTTTCTTTGCTGAATCATCATGTTTTGTGTGTGTCTGTATCAGATATACACTCTCTCCCATTCCTTTTCTGTCCATCAGCAATATCTTTTTATACAATTGGTTGATTTCATCCAAATTCGACAGAAAAATAAAGGTTTCAAATACATTCTGTCATATGCTGCTACAATGCTGTTTATGCTGGGAAAATATACAGCTTGAAAAGTCACTGTTGTCATAGTCCCCTTAGTGAAACCCTCAGATACTCATACTTTATTAAACATCAGAGAATTCACACGGTGAAAAGTAAGCGAGAGAGAAAGAAGAAAAGCTGGAAGCAGGTATTTATTAGCTCTGTTACTCTCTGAACTAATGATTTAAACATTGTGATTATCTTTGACCAGAGTTTAAAGGCAGAGTATCTACACCCGCTTAAAAGATTCTGCCAAACTTATAATTGATACAGGGGTTTCAAAGATCTAATTTCTAAAGAGAATGGGCCATCTTTTAAATTTGGAAGTCGTGTCTTCTTGTCAAGATTGCAGCACTGATAACAAGGACTACTTTTTATTACCTATCATTTCTATATACAGAAAACTTAATTCTCCAGGACCATCCATCTGACATGCTTTCACTGTGAAGTGTGTTTTTTGAACGCAGAAGCACAGAAAAGATTTTTTCACTTAAGAAAGAAACAAAGAAAAAATCTCAGACATGACATACAATGTTTCCTGGGCTCTCTTAGATGATCCTATTAAAAGGAAATGCAACATGAAATAAAGCCCTTTGTTGTGTGTTCCTGTATGGAATGCACGTGTGTCTGTCATATGTCATCAGGTGAACTACTTTGCTGCATAACTTGTACCTTAGAGCTTAAAAACCACATCCTATTACATATTAAAATTGATCACACCAAAATGAGGATCCAGCTCAAAAGCATAACATTTTTTAAGCCTGTTCAAGGAAAATGCTATAGTCTAAGTTGCAATCAAATCTCTCAGAGGGATTAGGCAGACACCATTTTAATTTATCCATTCCCGAATTCGGTGCCAAGAGCGCTACAAAGATGAAAATAAAGAAACTGCCAACTGTGCATTTTTGTTGTTGGAGGTGCTGCGGCAGCAGTCTCAGAAAAAGGAGGGAACTGCTGTGTTACCTCAATCCCGCACATACTGAAAGCCCATAAGAAGCTGGATTCTCACATCCTTTTGCCAAATAACTGGATAGCAGCTGAAATCCACCAAGTGCAGCTTTGTATAAAGAAAAGAAGAAAAAGACAGAAAAAATAGCAGATGTTTGGAATAGTGACTGTACTGCAGATTACTCTAGTGCGGGGGGTCTAAAGAATGGAGCTAGCTATTTCTGGAGTGCCTTGCAAGAAGTAAATAATGATGTAGCTGTTGGTAAAGCACAAAGTGGGGTTCTATATTTGTAAATGCTTCCGTCTTCTTTGTAGAGACAGATTGATTTTTTGCAAATGCAATGTTAAAGTTCAAATGGCAAAATGCATTTGGAATCTACCTTTAACCAGTTCTGCTGAGATGAGCAGACAAAGGTGTCCTTGTTAGATCCTGGCAGTTGTTAAAAGACTGAGACTCTCACCTGCCATCAGCTATGATCCAATCCAGGACTTCACAGTTTTTGTCATTCTTAGGTCCTCTGCAAAATAGGTGCAGTCTGCTTCCATTTTGCTCAGATGATATATCACACCAACATGACTTTCATTTTGCACTTGCATTATTGATGTAAATCTACAATAAAGAGCTGGGGCCATGGTCATTAGAGTGGCCAAGAACATGATGAAATTTATTTTGGGTGATGGCAAGGTATTTGGAAGCTACTGAGACAGCTGGCTTGTTATCTCTCTTTGGACTAGCCTTACTACGTTTAATGAATAGTAAGCCTGTTGTTAAGGCGACACAAAATTGGTTGTGCTGCTTATTCAATGCACCACAGTAACATTTTTCCACATGGGGAAACATACAATTACAACAAAAATGACCATGATTAGCAACTTAAAGCAGGAAGCACAATTTGCATACAAATATATTTTCCTATGTCTGTCTGGTTCTGAAGGCTGCATTTAACAAAATACTTGCACATATCTCTAACTTAAAGTACAGCGGTAATCCCCTTGATTGTGTCCATCAATATTCCTGTAGCTGCTCTCTTGATTGGATGATCCTCTGGAGATCAGAATTTCCATCTGATCCCACTGAAGTCAGGAATCTGGTTCTCTGTAAGTCATTTCTCTGTTAAACTAATCAGCTGAACTTTTGCCAAGGAAACCATAAGGTTTACAGCTACAATTCCATGATCCTATAAATCTTTTTAGTAATTAGGCAGGAATTAAGGAACTATGGTATATCAATATTTGCATGTGTTATCTATTATTTCCTTCCTACAGTATTAGTTATTGTTCCAGAATATTAAATTTTGATAGTCTTATTGAAATATATCTTTTACAGGATGGTTTTCTTTAAAAAATATTCAGTCACTACTCTATGTTCAGTTCCTGCATCTCACATGAAAAGTGTGTATGCATGATAGGTGTATGTATACCTGTCTGCATGCACACATATATTTATTTATAAGTATGTAAACAGAAAAATGTTCTAAACCAAAGCAAAACTAAAAAAAAAATCCCTCAATAACTTAAAAAATGCTGAGAGATGAAAATGACTTAAATAAAATGAAACTTGCAAAAGTGCAAGCAGCTGCCATGAGTGTTCTGCAATAATTCATATATTTTATTGTTCTGTTTTGTTTTTTAGATAATTAGTTGGTGGCAAAGGAATAATCATGTTGCATGAAACATTGTGAATTTAATTTCACAATGAAAGCTGTACACTGTATCTACTGTGAGTTAAAAGGACAAACAAAATCTGCTAAAGGGCCAGACTCGAAAGAAATTTCATGCCCACAAAACACTGTTTTATTTTTTTTCTATCACAATGTTGGTCTAAATTTTTGTGGTTTCAAAAGCAGCAATGCAAAATCTTTATTTCTGTTTATTTAAATGTTAATTTTAAAGCTCTGTCTAACATTGCTTTGATGAGTGAAATGATCAGGGAATGAACTATCATTTTGAAGGAAATGCATTTCAGTAGAACTCGTGATCAAGCAATAAATACTCTTATTGCTTTCAGTGGGACTATTCCCCTGAGTATTAAGTTCTTGTGCACATTTCCAGGTTCAGACCCTTCATTGTTCTTAAGGAATGAATAGCATCCTGCTGATGGAAAAGAACTAGAAAAGAAAGAAAGAAATCTCTGTTATTTACAGGCAATAATGCAAAGACAAACAAAAAGCACATTCACACACAAGAGAACCACACGAATCCTAGACGATAACAGTTAAGCTGAATTTTCACATTCCTTTCTTTTCCCATTTGTGGCTTCAACAGGAACTATAGCCTTTCTATCTTGATGTCAGCAGCGTTTTAAATAACACCTATCAGCAGGCAGTTCATAGTGAGCTCCACAAAGAAAGTAGTTTCAAAGTTGTGCTAAAACCCCACCAGCTTCTGAAGCACATTTGTTTTGTTAAGTGATGATGTATGCTCAGGCGATAAGGATCTCACACCCAGGGAGGCAGCTTCAACAGACAGTTGTCATGGTGTTATTTTCTATGGACGGCTTGCTTGTTCAAGTTAAAATGTCATGTCTCTGTAGTTTTAAGGGAGGGCAGGGGGCACGTGTCTGACCAATATGCTGCAGCAGGGTGGAAGTCTCGTTTGCCTGAAGCCTGAGATGCATACTGTTAACTCTTCAAATGTCACTGCAGCCTCCAAGCCTCCAAGAGGCAAGTAATTCCTATGTGTTTACTGTGCATGCTCTAGATGCTCAAGTTGCGTCAGGGGAGGTTTGGATTGGACATCAGGAAGAATTTCTTTACCGAAAGAGTGGTTAGGCATTGGAACAGGCTCCCCAGAGAGGTGGTGGAGTCGTCAACCCTGGAGGCGTTCAAAAAAGGTGTAGACGTGGCACTCCAGGGCCTAGTTTAGGAGTCATGGTGGTGTTAGTTGATGGTTGGACTTGATGATCTTAGAGGTCTTTTCCAATCTTAATGGTTCTATGACTCTATGATTCTAGAGGGGAGCTATCTCTCACTTATCTCTGTTTGCAGAGTTTGGGTGGTTTCCTTAGATGTTTCTCATCTTGGCGGATGAACACTGGCCTAGAAACTGGTCAATTCTTTTCTCAACCAAGGGACTATATGTTTATTCCATTCTTGAATAAAAAACAAGGCTAAGAAGATGTTCACAAAAGTATTTTTTATCATGCCTGATTCCAACTCTACTCACAATCACACTCTGGAATAATTTAGTTTTACACATAAATGTAAGCTCTGTTGAAGCAGAGCTGTCACTATTTGCGGGTGCAAAAATCATGATGTTGGGTCCCAAAACCAGTACTTCTCTTCAGAGATCTTTTGCTTAAATTGGTTGACACATCCAATGTCAACCCAAGATGGTTTTCCTCTAGCTAACAGGTCAGTGCAGTGAAGCGATCCATCAACAACTCAACAGCTTAGAAAGAATATATCACCAGATTGTGATCTTTGTTATGCAGACTTTCCTGCATAACCTGATTAGATCCATATTAGGAGGAAAGACAACATGGTTGTGGGAGGGGACAGGGAAAAAAAAGAACCATGAATCAACTTTCTTTTTTTTTTTTTTTAAACCTTCCTGGTTTAAAAAGTCGCCTTCCTGGTGATTTATAGAATCATAGAACGGGTTGGGTTGGAAGGGACCTTTAAGGATCATCTAGTCCAACCCCCTGCCATGGGCATGGACACCTTTCACTAGATCAGGTTGCTCAAAGCCCCATCCAGCCTGGCCGTGAACACTTCCAGGGATGGGGTATGCACAAGTTCTCTGGGCAGCCTGTTCCAGTGTCTCACCACCCTCATAATAAAAAATTTCTTCCTTATATCCAATCTAAAACTACCTGCTTTCAATTTAAAACCATTCCTCCTTGTCCTGTCAATAGAAGTGCTCGTAAAAAGTCTATCCCCATCTTTCTTATAAGGCCCCACTAAGTACTGAAAGGCTGCAATAAGGTCTCCTTGGAGCCTTTTCTTCTCCAGGCTGAACAACCCCAACTCTCTCAGTCTTTCCTCGTAGGAGAGGTGTTCCAGCCCTCTGATCATTTTTGTGGCCCTCCTCTGGACCCGCTCTAACAGGTCCATGTCTTTCTTGTCCAGGGGACCCCAGAGCTGAAATACAACGAAAGTATTTAGATACTTAACAGTGCAAAGAGGTGTCTCCCAAAGCACTAAAGCACAAATAGTTTCAAATCAACAGTTAGATATCTGAGCACATTGGAAAGTGTCACTAAAACCTGCTTGGTTTAGACACCTAGACAGTTTCCGTATCTGCCCTATAAATCCAGAAATACAACACTTGACGGAGCTCTACTGAAGTCTGCAGAATCAAGCTGACTAATTCCTACCCAGAAGTAGGTTGCCCCTTTCTCTTACAGATTAATATTTTAAACACAGTTCCCCTTATAGTAATTCTGTATATAAAAATGCTTGGCTTACATCCCTTCTTTGGGTATTATACAGCTCTTCCTATTAAAACAAATAATTGATACATCTAACTGGTTTCAGCAGGGAAGAAAGGAGTAGGTGGTCTCATTAAGGACCCTTGTTTCACAAGAAAAGCATTTCTTATTGTCTTTACCCAGTGATATAAATGACCTTTGCCATGGAATTGATGAATGTATAAATCTTTCATAATATATTTTAATGTCCTGCTGGTAGTAATCTTTATTATAAAGCAAAACAAAACAAAAAGATCTGCAAACAAGAAATCTATTATTAAAAGCATATGATCGTTGCACTTTTATGAACAAGAACTTGAAATGGGTTTCTTTTTTTTCTCCATATCTTATGCAGTAATAGAAGCTCATGTTTTCTTTCTTTCTTTTTTTTTTTTCTTTTTAAAAATTTTAATTATCCAAACATCAGGCTATCTCCTTGTCCCACACAGTGTTATATCTCCAAATGAAGATATTATACTGACTTTTCACTCAAATGTGTCTGTCAAGCAATGATTCCACCCCAAAATCAAATCAGAAGCTTCCATAGTCTTCAAACAGTTCTGTCTTGGAAAGTTGCATGAGTTGCATGTGCTTGAACATTATATTTTATGAATTTTTTCAGCCTGCATATCTAATTTGCACCACAAAGTACTGTCCTGGCTAAGGTTCCTGGCAGACTCTGATCTACAACTCTCTACTCTGAACAAAGCTAGCGGGCTTAAGCCACCAGTGATGCCTCATCTCTTATCTATTGCAATATTCATGCAAAAAGTGAGAGGTCTGATTTAAGACATGATTTATTTTTTTCCATCTGACTTAATTCAAGCCTATGGTGAGTTGATCCTTCATTCTTTTTTTTCAGTCGTGTTGTGCCACAATGCCAAAAAGAAAGCCAGATTTGTTGGGTCAAAAAGACAGAACGTGTCTAGGCAAGGCAAAATTTAGGATACATGCGTAGCAAGTCCTGGATTATGATTATTGCATAGAGATCTATTTATTTAAATATAAGTGTACTACTGTTTGCTTGCTAGCTGTGTGCTATACCTAATTCACTAGGCAGAACACAAGAAGAGAATTAGTACCTCAAACTGGCATCCAGCACCCTCAACATATGTAACACTGAGAAACTGGAATCTTAGTTCTTGAGTACACAGAACTAGCCAAAAGAGAAAGGCTGAGTATACTGAGGAGTCTGCAGTCTCTTCCTCAGTTTCCATGGTGAGTAGTTAAGGAACACATTGCCTGTTACAGCCAGAACCCCTGCCCTGAAAAAAGTTAGGAGCACAAGGAGAAGATGCAATTACCTCACCCTTTATAGAATAGCTTCACAGGCAGAATCCAGGGACTCAGGTTTAAACCCAATGATATGATATAAAAATTGAGCTTAACTGAGCACCTGTTGATTGGACCAGGATGAGCAGAAAGAGGTGGCAAACCCTATCTCCCCTAAGTTAGTCAGAGGTGAACTCCATCTGCTCTGTCTCAGCAATACCACTATTCAAGTCCCTTTGTGCCAAGAGAAGTATAAATCCTACCATCTCTCAGAGGCTGTCCTAATTCCCAGGGTAAACATGAACTATTTTACGTGGGGAATGGGTAAGATAGGTGATATCTTCTCATGCTTTTGAAGTTTTGTCACTGAGGAGCAGCTAATTTATACGTTATAGAATGAGAGAACAACTGTTACTCTTAATAATGCTAGTCTGTAGTTAGAATACTTACCTGGCAGGGGTTAAGTTACAATTCAGAAAGCCTGCAATTAATTATTTATTTAACTTATTTATTTATTTATATAAACTATTGTTTGTTTTCTCTTGTGTATAAATATCTTGTTTTGACTTCTATGCTTTCATTTTCATCATCTCTCCTGCCTGTTCAAAAATCCTTTATTGGAAAATGAGCCAAAANAGCTATACTTCCAAATACATTTGGAAACCTTTCCTGAAAGTTTTGTTCTCACTTGCTTGATGTGCAAGTTTCAGATAACTTTTCACTGCTGACTTAAAGAGTTTGGAGGAATCTGTCACACTGCAAGCCCCTGAACTCTTTGCTTCCATTGACTTCACTTGCTTGTTCGTGTAATTTGTCAAAGTTTTCCCTTTTGAAATTGAGTAACCCAGCTGAAGACCTGCTTTTGCTTATTTTCCATTTAATTCATATTCAATCAATTTACGACTGCTGACTTCAAGGGTATTTCAATATTATTATTATTTTCAGTGAGTGAACAGGATTAGAGAAGTGTTTGGCAGGCTAGTTGAAGCAGGAGCAGTAACTCCAGCTGGGCATCTGGAAATCATTGTCGTGTCCCTTGTGCATTGGGAGATCAACACTACTTCGTATGTTTGTCAAACGTTTGTATTTGTGGAAATCATTGAAATTATTGTGGAAATGCCACAGTCTTGGCATGTAGATGGTATCTATGTGTTTATGACACTGCTGGTTGGTTATAAATAGATACAGAGAATGGTGCTTTTAGGATGATCTGGATCTTCCATTCATGATTTGCAGTTACATTGTATACGTATGTATTCAATTAAGTGAGAATAAATTTGGTTTAATGCAAAGTTACCCAGGGTAAATGTGCAAGAATTCAGAGGGGTTATAGTCCCTGACACTGCACTCCATTGCACATACGCGTATGTCTCTGCCTTGTCTTTTTTGTTCAGGGTTTTCTATGGTTATGTTTACATTACATGGTATGTTGTGAAGCAGGAAGGACTGTAACTTGATGCACTGTGATCTATTATGGTCTTGAGACTGCACATCCACATTGTGTCTCTACTGTCAAAGAAGTCTGTGCCAGTTGCCAATCATACACTCTGCACGCATATACAGAGCTCACTTTTGGAGGACCTTGCATTCATCCACGCTGCAAGTGGCGAGCTTCAGATGGTGTCCTGCTGTGTGACTTTGGCTTCGGTTGCACTGAGAGGGAAACAATTTTGCCCACATCAGCTGGGCACTAGAGTTTTTTTCCATAAGACTCCTAGTATAGATGTAAGGCAAAGTCACATCAAAAAGAATCTCTCCTTTGCACTAAATCACTGATATAGACATACCCAGTGAGTCTGCCTTCCCAGTCAAATTCTTCAGTAAGGTGAGATTCATCTGGCTGCTGCTGTTTTCAGTGTACATACACACAGCTGAGACAAACATCTGAAATTCTTGTTACAGTTTGTGGAAGGAACCAAGCATTTTTAAAGGGCATCATGCACCTTGTCCTAAAAGAGATATTTAACAGAAGTCTGGTGAATTATGCTCAAAGTGCCCATTTCTTCTTATTACCTGTGGAAAGAATCTAGAATGACTGGTTGTGATGGTGATATCTACTTTGTAGACATCTGAAATTAGGTGCCATGAGCCCTTCTCTTCACTTTTTACTTCTTTTTTTCATCTTACTTGTATCCTCAGTCTTATGCCATGCTCATGTCCACTTACATGTCTAGCTCTAAGAAATATTCTAACTTCATTTAAGTAACTGTTTGAACATAACACATGCCCTGAAACTTCTGCAGCAAGTCATTTTCCCAGTCACCTTTGCTGTTGTCATGTCCATGGCTATCTCAGACACCATCACCAGTTCTTCTTTCTTGCCATGCTTTTAAAAGCAGAGTGCCAACACACAGAATTCTCCCTACAGAGATCCATAAAAACCAAACAAAGCCCCTAAAACAACAACAAAAAAACCCCAAACCTTTGTTTTATCAGCCTTTGTTGATTCCCTTAAGTCCTGCCAGCTTGATTTTCTAAGACGATTGTTCAGGTTCAGCCTATTTTTAAGCTTATGGTTCAACTGTCCATAAGCTGGTTGAGAAGTTGGGCTAACCTTGAAGTTGCAAGGCTGCTGTCTAGTGACTGCATGCTGCCCCAGACAGAGCTTTGCAAGCCAAAACCCCAAAGCAACTAGACTGCCTAGCCACAGACAAAAAGGAACATTCACTTACCTGCAAGGCAAAAAGGATTTATTCATTTCTTACTAAGGAGTAGGTTGAAGGTCTAATGTTTGGTCCCTGTTTGCATTTGAATGCAGTTTTGCTCTTCAAGAAGCCTGTGCAGCGTCAGGTGTGTTACTATGTCACCTTGCATACTGTTAAATTTTTCCATTTTAATGGCAATAAGTCAGACCACAAGTAACCTTTTACCGCCTTTAGGATGCTGGAAAAATGAGAAAACTTCTAAGAAACTGGAATGAAGGAGCCTTCCAAATTGCACTTTTTTTCCTCTCGCTACAGATCATTTCTCTTCAAATCTTGTTCAGCTGGAAAACATTTGTGGGGAGTTGAGAATAAAATTGTATTTCACAGAAATCAGCTTTTAAGTGTGGAGCTTTGCTTGGGTGCTGTCTCCAGGATCTTACTGCTTTACCTGCCCAGGGAAAGGAAGCAAAACAATTTTAATTGATCCCAAAGCAATCAAGGGATCAGTCAAGCACTGACACAATAGAGGTGTTGTAACACTGGTGGTTCACAGGCCTCCCCTAAAGTAAACTTGTCTGACAGAAAAGAGGCTTTAGTCTAAAAAGCAGTAAATTCTCTTACCCCAACAAATGGGGGGACGATTTGACAAAAAATGCAGAAGTGAAATTGGAAGACTGGAACAGACAAACAAACAAACAAACAAAAGAGATAAATAAATAGACTAAAATTACTATATCGGGTAGTGTTTTTAATTTGGAGAGCTCACTTATTCTTTGACATCTTCACGAAAATGCATTCGTTAAAGGAATATGGAAAATTCCCTTGGGTGGGCCAAAATAAAATTGCCATTTTCCCAGCTCACTCTTAGTCTCATGCATCATCACATCTTCCTAAATATTATGACTTCAGTGACACAGTATGGGTATTTACCACTGAATCAAGAAATAAATGAATTTTCTCTTTCCTTCCCTTCTGATTCCTTCCCAAACATTTGGTTCCTTTTTTTTGTGTGTGCATTTGTGGTTTTTCTTTGCTTTTCACCTGACTCTGAGATCTACTGTACTGCATGGTTATCAGCGTGATGAGAGGAGACAGCCTGTCTAGCTCTGTCCAGTCTTAAAAAGACTGGTGAAGAAAAGGGGCCTGACTAGATAAGCCAGATGACATCCCAGACCTGGGAAGTGAGCCAGGGTCCAGAGCAACATCTGCTGTGGCCAGGCTGCCAGCCCAAAGCATCCATCCATGACTGACCAGTTGCGTTGGATCCTGAGAACATCAACAAGCCCTTTATTTCCCCTACCTTTACAATCCCCTCTCACTGCTCTCTGGTGTTTTGACAAAGGCAAGGGAAATGACCATCGTTCACAAGTCAAAATTAAATGTGAAGACCAACCCTTTCCTCCCCACCAGGAAAGAGTACTTGACAAAATAAGAGACTGTAATGTCATGGTTTATTCTAAATAAAGGAATCTGGCATGTTTTGAGTACCTACGTTTTTCATATCCACCCAACTTTGGTATGAGATTTGTTTTCATTCTTTGTGTGTTTGTGGTTAATTCATCCTATTCAGGGACAGATGTAGCGTGGCTTGAAATAAGGAGGTTGTCTCAATGTGGGTTTGAAAACAGTGTTGCACGATAGGGGTACCATCTGCTGTACTAAGCAGAACCAGTGTAGGAGAGCTAAAGCCCCATTCTCCAACTGGTAAATAAACACTTGCTACTCAGACTGTATCTGAAAATTGGGATGAATTTTTTAACATATTTTCCATCAGCTGAAATCCATAAGTCATGCTTGACTGTTCCTGTGACAGAAGCATCTTAAGATATTTTTCTGTCTTGTGCTAATTTATTCTATCTAAACTAGAAAAATATAAGAAGCCATGGCAAACTTCTCTCTGTCATTTGTTCTCATGACAAAAATGCATGGACTCAGTTTTAACCCTGGGGGAAAGTAAGCAAAGAATATGTGGGGGAAAAAAGGAAGATAGGATGTAAGTAGAGGTGGAATAACTTAGTTATAATTTTGCTCTACTGAGGATTTGTCTATAAAACAGAACAGATTTGTTTTGGAATCCCTCTCCTTGCATGTGAATCTTATTTAAGCTTGAACAAGTGCTGGGAGGACACCTGGTTGTGCACTGTCCCCTTCCCTGCCCAGTTTTTTGCAAGGAGGAGGATAAGTCATGGAGGAAGACACACCGCTCTTCAGTGTGGACAACCAGGGGAAGAGGACTGTGGGACAAACCACAAAGAGTGCTTGTACCATCATGTGGATCCAGCCCTACTGTCTGGCAGGCTGCCTGCCAAGACAAGAAGGACCAGGGAGGGAGAACTGCCACTTAAATGCCATCTCAGTCAAGAGGCACCTTGTGGAGAGCCCAGGTAAGATGTGGATCCGTTCCTGATAGTATTTGAAAGCTTGATCCAAGATGCCCTGAAGCCAATATAAATACAGAAATTGTTTTCAGGGGGTGCTGGAAGCGGCATGAACTTGCCACACTGAAATAAATTGGGTTGAATCAGTTACAAGAACTTGCAGGGTGAGAGGAGGGACTCCTAAGGACCTGAAAAGTATTAAGAATAATCAAAAAGGAGGGGACAGGAGGGCAGAAGCTGGGTGGCAGATGTTTGCTTGCTCTGAAGCATAAAAGTAGCAATCACAGAAATCGATAGTGAGCCTTATTAAAGGTGAGCTAGGGGCTTTCCCTCTGAGGTTTTGTTTGGTTGTATTAGGCTTAGATACCCCACAGGTCAAGTATTTGAGACCCAGCATCTCTAGAGATGTCCTTCTTGTATTGCAAAGCATTCCCTCCAGAAATCTGCCACTGTCTTAAATGTACTTTCCAGTTCTGAGTTGAGGGTGAGAAGGCAAGGAGAGAGGGAAAGAAAAAGGGACGAAAAGGGCAAGAAAAGGAAAGAGAGAGAGAAGAGAAAGAGATCAAAGATGAAAAGGAAGAAGGGAGGCAGGGAGTGAGGCAGGGAGGGAGGAAAGAGAGGAAAGGGAGGAAGGTAAGGGTCTCCTTGTTCCATGGCAGTGTATGTCCCCTTATTTTCGATTTTCAGATTCATTCAATTTTTCTCTCGGACCATGTGCTCCTGAACAACCTGTACAATTTCCCTAAGGTGAAAACTTCCTCTTAGAGAGCTGCAGCGAATATTATCCCAGGGTCTCAAAAATGCCAATAAGAGAACAAATAATATTTGTTCATAATAGTGTTCAGTGCAAACCATGACTGATTAGTGTTATGTGTGACATCAACAGAGACAGTAATCAAGGTTACTTTAGCATTGATTTTTTACAGAGGTGAAGCCTTTTTGATGTATTACTCCATCAACACCTTCAGAGCCAAACTTTGCACATGAAATTAATCCCAATTAATTAGAACATTTGTAGATAGTGTTGGGCTCTTTTATGTTGCAAAATAAATATTAATTCAGTGGCATTTTTTTCACCTTGTGCAGCTTGTGTGGCTAGGAAGGGAAAAAGAACCCTATTGATCAGTGCACTGAAATATGTTAGAAAGTTTCAGCACCTGAGGTGGTCTGAGGGGCTGCTTGCCTGAAATCAGCTCAAGGCCTGAAAGAGAAATTCAGGAAACTGGACCCAAATTGTATTGACTTTACTGGTACATGTAGTCATGGAAAAAGTATTGTTTCCAATATATGAAAGGGGGTAAAGTTACCCTTGAGCTTTTCACAAAATACGTATAAACCAGTGCACTGTAACACTGCCCTACAGGGAAGATGTGCCCTGAGGGCACTGATTCAGAGGTATCTTTGCAATTGAGAGACATATTTGTTCCAGAATTTTTCTAGTATTAGTGATTTTTTACTAGCCAGTGTGATGAGTAAATTCCTGTGACTTATGTTGGGCTGTCTTCAACTGATCTCCTCTGGGAAGGGAAGAAGGCACGTGGAACACCACTACTCCTTCAGAAATTGACCCCAAATCCTCTTTGCTTGTGCGCTACCATTTTCTTCTGATTCCCAGAGTCTGGGACTCTAATTCTGATTCCCAGAAGAATGTGGTATGGGTCTGGGAGGAAAAATGGACAAGGCAGAGAGGGTTCCTGCTATTTGCTACTTTAGGCATTTAATACCTAATGTTGTAATCCTCACCTGCTGGTGCATGCTTCTTCATACTGAACATATAGGGAACTTTGACCGTGAACTTCTACAAGACTCTCAACTTAGACTCTCGAGCCCACTATGCTCAGTCAATATAAATCCCAGTCTTACCCCCAGATACAATCTCCCATCTTGATTACTTAGGTGCGAAGAGGGTGCAAGAAAGCTACACAATTTTTTCGGTGTGTGTTGCAGATCAGAATCATGTGGCTATAGTCAGTCTCGTTTATCACTGAGTCAAAAAATAGAAAATAAAAACCAGACTAATAGTTAAAAACATTCAGCTTTAAACGTCAAATAAGTTGTCAAAATCCTGCCTAGGAAAAGTAACAATAAAGAGTCTCTAACTTGATTAGGCTCTTTGGAACCTCATCAAAGGATAAATAAAGGAGTGCTTGCATTATTACAGTAATGCTTGGATGGCCATTTCCTCACCAAATTTAGTCATCACATAACATTATCCCAGGAACAATAAACCCTTTTCTACAGCCCATTATTCTCTGAAAGGAAGAATTTGAGACCATTCTATGCTCACATCCCAGCCTATGCTATCCGAGTGGCACCACAGAGGTGAGTCAGTGAGACATTTGTCCCATCCTGGGGACGAAATATAGAAATGCAAAGTGGTGTAGAATAGCAGGCTGCAAGAGAAGGTGACTTCAATGAGTCTGTGCTTCCTCCTAAATCAAGAGAGGAAAATCAGCTGGGGAGTAAATTCCGTGTGACTTCAGTGAGCATAGGAGCCTGGCGGCTGGAGGCTGAGGCCCCTGCTGCTGCGAGGTGACAGCTGTGGCAGGGTCTCTGCAGGAGCGTGTGCTGCCGCAGGCACATAGTCAGCACTATTAGCATTAGCCTGAAGCAGCAGCAACTCCTGCTGGGATATCTGTCCCTGTATGCCAAGGATCATCATGATGGCAGGGATCCTGGCTGCTCCAAACTCTAATTCAATACCTCAATCTTATCCTTAGTGGGGTCCTGGATAAAAGTGAAGGGTAGAGCAGCCTTAAAGCAACTCTAACATGGACTGATCTCCAGAAAATCAACTACATTTCTTATTGTCAGCCTGGTTCCTTAATCACTAGGTTGAGCCAACAGGTTTAGTTGGAGAGGGGAAGAAAGGACCTGGTCCTACCTGCTCTATACAGGCTACTCATTTCTGAACACACAATGAATCTCCTGTGGAGAATTTGGGTTTGGATTCCAGTGGTTTGCCACTAAGTAGCACAACAGGAATGGAGCTTATTGTGTAAATGATTGGAAACTACAGTGGAGTCACACTGATCAACTGAAAGTTGATCTGGATAGGTAGAAAGATGGTGGGTACTCTGTCTGTCCACCTGTTTGTACGGGTGACTGAATTCTTCTGGTAAAAGATTCTGAGTCTGGTTATGTGTTCATGCAATGTCCAAAACAATGAGGATCTGTACATAGCAAATAAGTTACTGCTGATAATAAGGATGATGAAAGACAGGGATAGATGGTCTGAATTTCCTTAGTATCACAGCAGTTTTATATTGTAGACCTCTTGTTAATTTACCTCTGATTCATAGTGGTGTAAACAAGAGGAGAAACACAGTCTATGCATATATACAGCATTAGTATTTTGAATGTATCCGTGTCTTTGGATTTGCATGTGAATATGAAATAATTCTATGCAAGTATGGGAAGGGATTTAATTGTTTTCTCAAACAATGTATCCTTATCTTTCTGGAAGCAGTTCAAACCATCAAAGAGTTGTTGCTGATGAACTCACTAATTAGTTTCCAATACTTAACCTTGTATTTCACTTCATTACTGATGCTCTGTTCCCTCTAGTTTTACATTTGGTATCAGAAAGTTCATTTAGAATCCAGTCAATCTTCCAATGCCAGCTCTGCACTTTAAATTTTTCATTCAGTAAGGACACAATGGGAATAATGTTTGTATCTGTCAAGGAGACGCATGAAAACTTTTGAGTTGCATTGTCTAGAGAAAAAAAAAAAACAAACCAACAAAAAACCAAACCTACCCAAAAACCAGGGAGACAGGACTCAAAAAAGAATAGAATAGAATTAAGTCACCAAGGACTGACTGGCTATTATGGTAAAATAAGTTATAGGCAGCCAAAAGATTTATAAAAGTAGAAAGCTGAAATCCTTAGATTAAGATTTTATTTAAAAATGACACCATCAAATAAATGCTTTTATTATGTTTTATTTCCTTTAATGCTTCATTGCTTGCATTATCATCCTAGAAGCTAGGATATAAATATCTTCAGAAAGGAGAGAAGTGGCAATTCAGTGTTTAAATATCAATATTGCATCTGATGATCTGCCCATGCATGAGGTGCAGGACATCTGGGTCTCCTTCAGAGCTGAGGAGGGCTTTGGGGTTTCTATCGTGCTCTGTAAAAGGGAACAGTGTTGAGGAAATGAAAACATGTTTCATGCTGGTCAGTCCTCTGCTGTCTAGTTTGTGGGGGAAGCTCTTTGAAACCAATTCACACACGAAATAGGGTCTAAAAGCACACAACGTGGCTAATTAATCAACAGAGAAGCTTAAGGTTCTGGTGGATTCTCATTCAGTGGAGATCTTTAAATGAAGATTAGCTGTTTTCTGTTTTGTCTACAGAAAGACATGCTCTTGGACTTGGAACAGGATCAAAGTCAGGAAGTTCCCTAGCCAGCATTATTCCAAAGATTATAATATACCTCTCTGGCCTTACATTTTATGAATTCTTATTTTTGCAGGGTGCATCAGTACATTGTAGCTCTTCATGTACGTGGTTTACAAGGACTATTGTTGTCAGTGACATTAAGCCTTCTCATATGAACAGTACATTTGGTATGAACAGTACATTTGGTATAAACAGGCTCTGTCTCTACGAGGTGGCCTCGGAACACTTCTGGGCTCTGGGTAAGGATGTACATCTTGGCTGTGGTTTGCCTCTCGGTTGGAACAAGACCTGAATTTGTACCAGTGCTTTCACTCTCTTCCTCCCCTTCTGCGCACTGATTTTCACAGAAGGAAAACAGGCAGTCCAGCAGGACTGAAACCATGGTGGGCCTGGCCAGCTTCCCAGTCTGGATGATTTGGGAAATCAGGACCTGGAGGCATAACACTGGCTGTGCCACAGGTCATTTTATTTCAGTCTCCATACAATTATAATACATTTTTCTGTTTTGAATATGTATCTATCACCCTGTTTGGCTCTTTTTAGGCTCATCCATTATTTTCTCCTCTAGGAGACAGAGACTTCCCAGATCTGACTGTGTAGGGTTTGATGCAAATATGTAAGGTATGCCACAAAGTATTACCAGTATTCCGTGATGCCTAGACAATTGGGCAGGTGAGTTGGAAGAAATAGAAGAGGGATGAGAGGGTATGTGATGCAATGTTATGATTCTGAGCAACAGCCTGAAGAAGTCATTAAGAGACTCCTACCAACTTTGGTATTGAATGAGACAGTTTAGGTACAGTCAGCAGGTTTCCACTCAAAATTTTTTAATATAGACATATCAATAAGAGATTGTTGTGACATCAAGAATCCCTGTTGGGTCCATTCTTATACATGAGAAAAATGTACCATCATCATGTTGATGACTCCCTAGACAGTTCCTCTGGGGATTTTTCACAATTTACCAAAATAACTCATTGGACGTGACTTCCTTTGGGACTTCATTAACTGTTGATACTTTTCTGCTTTCAGGAAATTTTGCAGTGGAATTTATTCCATCTTTGCAACCACACATAGAGTATTTCAGTTGCTTAAATTGTGTGTCTCAATATTTGTATGTTCTGAGAAAAGAAGCATCCTGTGACTGAATTCATAGCATATCGACTCATGAATTTGATAGGTTGCATGCTACATGTTTACTGCCTAGCAGGGATCATAAAAGATTCCACCACAGCACAGAAATCCTAACATCTTGCTGGATATAGTGGAGAGGAGAAGGCATGAACTACTTCTAAGGAATAGGAATAATTTCCTGCTGGGACAGAAGCGATGGCTGATTTCATCAGTGGTGCCTAGGACATTCCCTTCATCTGCTGGATTTGAAGACAAAGTTCCTTTTGACTTTCATAGTAAGTCACATATGTTCTGGGAGAACATCAATATGTAGATGAAATACTAATTTTCATTTTGTTCATTTTTGCCTTGAATTTTTACATTTTTAAATGGGCCAGAAAAGAAAATTCTTGATTCTATCTTCCATTTCTTAGAGTTCTAGAGCTTGCCTTAATCAAGCTGGGAGGGCTGGAATATCACCTTTACCAGTCTCAAACTCCTCAACAAGAGAAACCTTGCTAGAGCCATAAAACTTGGGGCAAGATCAGACACAGCTGTCACTGAGGATCAAAATAAAAGGCTCCAATCAGACAGAAGAACTGAAGAAATATCTTTTTGTCTTCACTTTTTTGAGCATTCAGATTTGATCTTTATTGGCATGAATGCAAAAGCATATTATAAACTTGGATGCTTGAAATTGCACAAAGTGAATTTCAAATTGCATATTCATTTAGAATAATCTGAATTTGCAAATCATTCTGTATTAGTAACTCCCATAGTTTACAAAAGGGAATGATATGGCAGGAGGGATGTAATTATCCAAAGCAAACAACCAAATGAACAAGCACACATTCAAAGTAAAAACAAATTACCGTGGACTCTGCAAGATCCTCATATAGGAAAACAAGTTTCACAAAAATGAAGAAATACAAATGCCAACCATTTGAAATAATAAAGAGAAAGAGGCCAAACTCAGCAAATTACTTCTTTGGAATTAGATAAATTTAATTCTATTGTTTTATAGTTTCCCACCACATGCTCTCTACAGTCATCAGCTAGGACTGTTTATTGGTGCCTAATGAACCACTGCTGTCCATGAATCACAGTTTTACTAATACTGACATAACTTAGCCATTTCTTTCCCAGTCAAAGACTTTATATTTTACATTTTTGGGAGATACTTGTTTAACTTTAAAACTGTCCAGGGATAACAATTCAAGAGGTTTTACTCCAGGGCTTAACTGTATTTGGAACAGATTGGCTAGGAAGGTTTTGTAATTGCTGTTATAATGAAGCAACTTCTTAGGTGCTATGAATGCCCAAGTTAACCAGAAAAAAGTGTGTTATGTCAGGAAGGTCCAGAGCTGTAATCACAGTCTCTTACTGCTATATATATATAGGCATACTCCGTTTACCTAGTTGTGCAGTACACATTATCTAGTTAGCTCTAGATTTATGAGTTCACTGTCACAGTACTCCCTGGAGAAAAGGAAGAGAAACCTCTTTTGGTTTAGCTAGTATGTACGCTGGTTAGCATATTGATAAATGGTTTGTAAGAGGAGCTTAACAGTGAAAGAATTTCAGATGATACCTAAAAAATCCCAGTCGGCAGTGTCAGACTTGAAGCTGCCTCTGAGGAACTGTAGGAAGATGTCACAGTGCTCGCTGGATAGGCAACCAACCGGCAGATAAAATTCAGTAGTAATTAGTGCTCATGGGTAGGACCAGGCACTCGGGGTCAGCTATGCACAAGCACTTGGGCACCTCATTCCCACAGACTCGAAAGATTGTTATATCATCAAATCCTTTGAGAATCCAGGCCAAAGTAAATTGCCGAAGGTCACACAGAAAGCCTGTGGCAAAGCGAGAGACTCAACCCAGTTTTGCTGAGGCCTCCTGCAATAACTTTAAGCATAAGGCCATCGTTTTTGTCCTTCAGCATGCTTAAGATTGGGGCCCCTTTGCAATTATTTGTAGACACCAATAAAATTCCATAGCACACAACATTAAGGAAAATCTGCTTCTATTTATCCTCACTCCAAATAAAGCAAAATATCTTCCAGAGCTTTATTCTTGCTGGCAGGGTTCTCCCAAAACCCTCTCAGCTGCACAATTCAGACTCAGTATTTAATACTAGTGATGCAGTTGCATTTCCATAATTCAACTGTTCAATCAAGGTCCTCTACCTTTTTAAATGTGTAAGTCATAAATATGAAAAAATAAATACTGTGTGCAATCTCTGCTGACTGAATTAAAAGTCTTAAAGAAACTTCCCATGCTATGAGGACTGTGAAGGATTTGGCAGAAACGGTGCTAACAATTAAAGCAGTCAGAGACAGATTAAATTTGCTGATGACAGCTCATTTCTGAGATGGTTACAGCAAAAGTCTGATAAAAGCTTATCTGAAATTCACAGTTTTGATGAGGCTTCTGCTTGTACCAGGAGAAAATGAAACACTTTAAATAGCATGTGATCCTAGGGAAAGGTCTGCTTGGTATTGCAGTGGGAAGCTAGGCATTCCTGCTGCAGTTAAGATTGTGAAGTATTATAACCCTTTGTTTTCACAGCAGGAAAAATAAGTCTAAACTGTGTCTTGTAAGTGAAACCAAGGGCAATTTCAATATCCATAAAAAGTTTTCAATGTTTAAAAAAAGGAAAAAAAAAAAAGGAGGGGAAATATATTTGAACCAACAGGAAAATAAATGCTTTTTTTGTACATTTAATGGGAGAAAGAATCAGCCATCTCAGTGGATTGTGAATTCCTTGAAGCCAGATGTAATAACGCATTGAGTGGAACAGCCCTGGTACTACTCTATTGTGAAGTATATCTGCACACATGAAGCATTATAGGAGAACCAGCTGAACCCTGAAGTGTGCATTCAGTTTGTTTTAACTTGTGGAGGTCTATGGGGTTCTTGGACCACAACCCTCTACCACCAGCTCTCTGTAAGGTTTCGCACTGGAAAGTTTAGCAGAAAAATGAAAATGCTGTGTCTGGTCCCTTAGGCTGAGCATAAATATGAGGTTTTAATCAACTCCAATTGTTTCTTATGCTGCTTTTCATAGGTGAAATGCTAGTATGGTATACAGCAGAATAATTTCACAGAAAAAGCCAGAAATACATAGAGAGATGTTATTCTGGGTAGTAATCAAAACCATGGAGACATTAAATGAAACAGAGCTAACTAAAAACGAACTGATGAAGAAAAACACTTTTGCACACAGGGTAAAATTAGACAGTGGGATTCATTGTCATGGGACCAAGGATTTATGCAGTTACTTAAATGGCTAACATATCCTCTAGAGGGTGTTTTTAAAGGATTGTCAGAAAAATATTAAATGTCTGTGACAGAAATTAGTAGGAATGATACCAAAGAGTATTTTTTTCAAGTCTGAGCAATGTCTAACTTCGAGACAATAGGTAGAGAA
>WAAD01015208.1:4070-47187 GCA_013389945.1 Fregata magnificens
ACAAACAGGACCCAAGGAAAGATGTATCACTTGCTTCTTGTAATGAGCATGTCACCTGAAAATGTTGCAGGGTGCAGGCTATTTCAAATACCGTGTCAGGTAACTTACAAGACATGACCAAAGCAGCTGATGGTAAATATACACCTTTCTGAAAGAACATCCATTTCGTGTATGTTTTGACATCACTTTACATCAGCATATCAAGACATATTTATAGTATTTTATAATATTTATGAGGGGGGAGAAAAAACAAGCTTAAGAAACCAAGGACACTCTGCTAAGACCAGATTTCTGGGTTTCCTTTCAGCCTTTTTATTTCCCTATATATAGGGAATTCTCTCAATAAGTTACATAAATATTTAAAAAACCACAAATGTGAAAAATATATAGATTGTATTAAAGACCCAGACATAGTGGTAATGGAAATTATAGTATTTTCTTACAGAAGAGGACTCTAACAAAGATAAATACTTTACAGACTATGATTCTAAGATAGTAGGATAATGGCGATCACATATGCACTACATGAACAAAAGAAGGCAATTTTCAGTGAGGAAAAAATGCTAACAATGAGCATACCAAAAAAAAAAGAAAGGTAGAACGTTATACGCAAAGTGCTGTCGAACAAAAACTATTATTTTGCACATCTTAACAACATCGACTAGATTAAAATTTGAATTTGATTTCAACTTCTTTCCTGCCTTATTTATTAGTCTTTTGGGCTCATCAGGATGTGAAAGATTATAATAGTATCTGGGAAAACCTGGCACTCAACTCCATTACGTTCTCAAATAATGAATGCTCTCTGATAAGTACACAGATGCAGATCAGCTTCTCAACATAGAGATAGACAGCAAGGAAGGGAGGGTGACTCCACAATAAAAAAAATAAACCAAAACTGTACAGAAAAGATACAACGTTGCATTTTGTTGATTTTCTATGCCAAATGTACTAGGAACTACCGATCTTTAATTAATATGGAAAAGATTGATCTCACTAGTAATGCGGCTGCAGCATTCTCTAAGGTAAAGAATATATTTTGACATGTGTCTTTTTACTGATTCATAGATCAACAAGACAGCAGCACAAACAAAAAAATTATACAAACATTTCTTCTGGTATCCCAGGCCCTGATGGAACTTCAGTTGCAACAGGAGGAATGGGAGGGGGCAGGGGGAACAACTAACCTGAAAATGTGTTTATATACATTTTGATGAAAAATAAGCCTGTATTCCCCAGTGACGGTCCATCACAAGAATTTTGTAGGACTATGGCCTGCTAATTAAGTTTTCCTATTCCTGAAGCAATCTCAGAGGAAAGCCTGAAAAATATTGATTGCATTGTAAGTTTGATACATATTTGGGCTGTCATTATTGAAGTTATGCCACACTTCACAGTCCTTCCTTTTGATTAGTGACTTCCAAAAAAGATCAGGTAAAACGGTGCTCACATCTGACTCACTTCATTAATCTACAACATACATCTTTTACTGTCTCTGCTTAATCTAATAAACTTTTTAAATGGGTATTTTAATTAGAAGATAATTAAATAGTAAAGCTGGGAAATTCAAAGATGCACAAAAAGATCGCTTTATTAATAATATAAAAATTCTCAGCTGGTTGAAGGGACTGGGAATACCAAGTTAAGGCAAAATGAATGCTGCTTGATAACAAGCTGCACATCACTGCCCTCAAGCCAAGAAATGACAATGTACATTATTCACACCTTAAATAATGAGGATGCAAATGCTTTGCATTTGCAGTGCACAATGCACTGCATGTGATATCGCCAATGTGCCTCTCCGAAAGTGTGAATTTTTTTTTCACTACTGCTTTTATTCAGTTGTACTCATGAAAATTAGAGTATTTTCTAATTTTTGCATTTAAAGACATTTCTTTCTCTGTATCCCCAATTACTCATAAATTCAGTGCTCATATGCTAAGTACTAGAGACAAGCTTCTCAAATAACCCAGACCTGTCACCTAAAATGAGGAAGAAAGTACCTGTATCCCATAAAGTGAGGTTTACAGAGCAAATTCTACCATGGCATTTTATAAGGACAAAGGTTTAATGACCAATTCACTTCTGTTTATATAACAAAAAAAAAAAAAAAATTTCCAAATTTCTTTTGGTTCACTGGATGTTTTTTACCCAGTAGTATGTATTAAAGAGGACCTATATAAAATGTCCATGCACATGACACACAAAATAATCACTATGAGACAGTAATGTCTTCTGAGGACAAATGCACACGAGAGAGTACTTAAAATGCAGACACATGCATGAATAAAGTAATATCCTCTAAATATTTTAGATCATAGCAAATAAGAAATAGTCCCTTTACCATGTTTAAAATCATGAAAGTAAATCTGGAAAAATTAGAAACAACACCAGAGAGGAAAGGGAAAGAGTGCTAGGAACATAGCATTTTGACCTTATTCAATAATTGATGCACATTGGCTTACATCTGGAGCTTGATACCCCACGACTGAAAGAAACAGCAGCAATGATATCTGCTCTTATGTTAGTTTTTCTTGTCTCCTGACCATTTGCCAAATTGTACCTGTGTGAGTTCTCATCTATCTACATAGAATTACATAGTCCCAAGACTAAGTGTTCTTTGGCTTTCTTTACAGATCCTTACTCAGTTTAGGTTTTACCTGTTGCTTCTTTGTTTTTCAACTTAGCATTACGGAAAATGTGTGGTTTATATAAAATATTTAGGTACAGCTTTGGTTTTGGATAATTAAAATTTATTTTAAGAATTCCAAGAATTACCTGAACACTGTTACCTATTCTACTCTCATAGCACTTAGAAATCCTAGTCAGAGTACAAGGGTTGGCTGCAGTAAGTGCAGAAGGAGCACGACAAACACAGGCTCAAATACAGTTTCTCTGTGCAAGCATACACCATGCAAAGGATTTCAGACAGAACCCTGGGGAAATGAGCTCCCAAATAAGCATTTATATGCTTTTATTCAGATACCATATCCACAGTCAATAAACTTTCGCCATTCTGAAGAACAAACAGATTTTGTATTCTTTGTTAGTCACTCTTCTTGACAGATATTTTGTGGCTATTTTCATTTGGCATTCTTACTTGCCATTCTGAATTTATCTGGAGTGAAATACATTGCAGTAGGCTTTGGTGAAAACCAAACCTATGTTTTCATATTTTAAACAGAAAAGGCTGAGTCCCAGCTGTTGGTTAAATGATATTCAAAATGATCCTGCATCATGTTCTGGGCCAAATTTCATCTCTAATGTAAGCAGGCAACACTCCAGCACCTCCACTGCACTTGTAACTCATCAGAATAGAGGATGAAATTTGGCCTTCAGAGTTCACTTCCAGGCACATTAACAGTCCATATTTTCATTACAGATACTAAAAAAAATTACAATTTATCATGGAACCCAATGAAGACAGAAGTGCTGACAGCTTTCTTAGCACATTCTGCTTTCTTTTTGCTGGCATAGGAAATCTGCTCCATGGATAAAAATCAGCCTCTCTAAAGCATAAAAAAAAAAAAACAAACCTAAAACCAAGACCTGTAAATAAAGTCTTCCAATGTCTCTTATAATCACTATGATATCTCTGATAAATGTTATGAATGGTTAAATATGAACAGTTGGCACTGCAAGCCCCTATTTCATCTCTCAGAGAGACTGGCACTTTACCCAGGCCAAGGTAACAAGACAATTCCCTTCATTTTGTGACAAACAGGATATTTTTGGTTGTATACACTCCACCAAAGGAAATAAGCATTATTACTACCTTACCTGCCTCCCCAATACTTATACCATACATGTATCCTACTACTAGAATTTTCCCTCACAAATAAGAATGTGGGTTAAATAAGCCCCTGCCCTTCCACCTGCACTGCCAGCAAACTGCAGCTGGGCAGTGGCAGGGGGGTACACCCCAGCTGCTGGCTCATTAGCATCCCTTGAGAGTAAGCAGCTGAAAGAAAAGAGAAGGTAACCTATGTCTCTTGCAGTTACTGTCCCTTTTTTTTCCTCCTATCATTGTAAGATAGTAACCTGTTAAGTGTCAAAACACATTTATTCTCTCCTAAATACCTATTGGTACAAGGTTTCCTTCAAAATTATGTTTGTGCTACCCCATAAACAAACCTCATCCAAACAGACTGAGTCCCTGGGTTTTCTTGAGTCATCTGTTTGAAGAAAAGGAACACAAAACCTCCTCATTTTTCTTTGATGCACTTACCGGATCATACGTGATAAATGAAAGGCTTGGGCCTTGTTTTGTTTTGTTTTTTTCTTTTCACTTGCTATAAATTCATGGCTTGCATCACACTTTACAGAGTCAGGTGTTCTTTCCTAGTGATTTTGTTCAGAACAAACAGACCAACTAGGAATGAATAATGCCATAAGAATGCATCAGACTGAAACTTCCAAGGGTGGGATCAAAAGCATCATGACCAGACCAAATGAGAAGTAAAGCACACAGCATAAATTACTTCACTAAGATCATAAGACTCTTTAAAGCCTTTTATGAACAAAAAAAGAAAGGAAAAGCTAAAACAGTGGTTCTAGTCAATACTTACACATCTGACACCCCTACCATATACGATAGTGGTTCACGAATATATCTAGTGGTGGATTTTTGAGTACAAAAGCTGAAAATGGGAATGGCTGATAATGAAAAGAAGGCTAGATCTAAAAATCTAACTCTAATCTGCTTTTGAAAGTGAGAATCCCCCAAGTACTGCATGAATAGAATAGAATAGAATAGAATAGAATAGAATATTTCTTTTGGAAGGGACCTGCAACAATCATCTAAGTTCAACAGCTCAACCACTTCAGTGCTCCAAAAGTTAAAGCATGTTATTAAGGGCATTGTCCAAATGTCTCTCAAACACTGACAGGCTTGGGGCATCAAACACCTCTTTAGGAAACCTGTTCCAGTATTTGACCACCCTCTTGGTAAAGAAATGTTTCCTAATGTCAAGTCTGAACCTCCTCTGAAACTAATCAGAAACTTAAGACTCTCTCAGATTATGTCAAAATCACACCTATTTAGTTAAGCAAAAATCTCTATTAGGAGAATATTTGATATTAACTATGAAGAAACAAATGTCAATCTACTTGACCATAAACAGCCTTTGAAGAATTGATTTTCTATCAAAGTCACCACTACTTGAAATGCAGTAAAGACAAATTATTATTTACTTGTGTTCTGAACTCTGTAACAGGGATAGAGGTCTTGATTCCCCCACAGGACATTCTAATATTCCTGAGTGATCTACCATTTGAGAGACTAGAGGTTTAATCTACTGATTGAAACATTAACGAAGCTAGAATGGCCACACAGTTAAAGATTACTGGAACTCTGCTAACTGCTCAAATTAAAAACATAATAAAACCAAGCCAAAACAAAACCCACCACCATCATAGCTACCTTTTCTTTGCCTAAACCCCAGCTTGAAATCTGTGCTGGTTCCTTATTTTATCTGAAAACTCTTGAACTAAATGGCATAAACAATCCCGAGATGACTGGAACCTAAAATCATCCTTTCTTGTGTCTTGACTACCAGCCCCAAAATCCAGTGGATTCTGGAGAGGCAAGCTGAAAACATCAAAGAGATTTTTATACCCTTATCATTATAAGTCCCCACCTCCAGCTCTCTTTGAACCCCATCCTGTGGATGAATCATGATTGTTTTGAGGAAAAAAAAGAGGTAGAAAGGTGAGGACTACCTGCACGTAGTTAGGGCATGGGACTAGATGCTGCAAACTATTTTTCTGGTCTCTGTTACTTCAGTTTCACGGACAGAAGTAGCTCCTTCTAAAAGTGGTCTCAGTCACACTACAGTTCAGATTCATTTTGTCTGAAACAGAGTAATGCTTAATTCATAATCTTCCGTAAATACTCATGTGACAGACCATTGTATAGTAGGATCAACGCGTTTTCCATAAGGGATGAAATTGCAACTGTGTAAATATGTTGACCACCTGGGAAAGGTGGTCCTTCAGGGCTTAGCTGCTCCATAGTAGCCATATATACCTTTAAGAAGTCTTATTACAAATTAGCTAGAATCAGTTATTATTGTATACAGACATTCATGTTAGTACAGGTCACTTAGCCATAGTTCAACTCACATTACAAAATTGTGTCAAATAATAAATGTCTCTTGAAAGGAGATGGCAGAGCAATGCTCTGAATTGTATTTAGCAGTTCACATTATGGAATAGCATCAGTGAAGCACCTGGTTTTCACCTACTGACATTTTCTTCAACATAAAACTGAAAAAAATGCCTGTGATGTTAAAAACTGACACCAATGACACTGGGGACTTTCAGAAACATGACAAGAAGATGCGATGAAATCAATCTGAGACCTGAGGAAGTGCTACTACTTCATGAAAATGATGCTCTGCCTCTCTGCAACTGAAAACACCACAAAGAGGAATGATAACAGAAGTAGGAAGCATGAAGAGAGCATGTCTGTCATCCCCCCAAAAATCTACCACCAGTCTATGACACACAAATCATAAAAGTAGGAAAAGCAAATAATTGTCAGTTGCTTTATTTTTAGATCTCATATCAGCAAAAACAGACTGCAGACAGAACCAAAATCAAACCAAAACCACCCAAAGAGCAGCTGCTCTTAGGCCTTTGATTCATACAGGGCATTTATTACATGTAAGATAGGAGTTGCTATTTTACTTCCCTTTCTCTTCTCCCCAGAATCCCTGCAATGACATCTGATACTTCTTCAGGGTATCTGCCTCTCTTTGCCTGATGTAGTCCTACAGAACAGCCATAGCTGGTCAATAAATTTAACTGTTGTCCTCGACATAAAGATATTACTATGGAATGTGTTGCTGGGAAAATGTGCTAATAGAAGACATGTTCAGAGTATTACAAGGTACCACAGGTCCTCCCTATTGTGCTTCCAATATGCATGAGAGCACAGTGTAATGGTCACAAAAACCTTTATTAAATAACAGGACCATTTAAAGAGCACATGGGATGGATATGTCTCATGCTGTTAGGTCTCCAAAAACTTGATTTATGGGCATACGCTCAACACTGAAATGCTTTTATTTATTTGTTTTTTAAATAAAAAAGATGTTTTGCTCCAGCTAAGAAATCTAACTGATAGGAAACATTGAACTGATCCCCCACCCCTCTTAAACATTGTCTCTTGCTCGGCTGCTGGAAGACCCCTTGCTCTGTTCTGGATCCGCCTTTTAAAACACTCCTCAAGAGTTAAGTGCCTTATCCTGTGATGTACAAAAACAAAACAAGGGTTAAGTCCTTTGTTTTAGGAGAACCGTGGCTAAACCAGTCAGTCAAGAAAGATGGGTGTGATTCCTTCCTACGCTAAAGCAGGATCCAAACCTTCCAAGAAATAGCCCTGAGCTCAGACAACAACTAGCCTGGAAAAAGGGCATTCCTAACCTCTCTTCAGGAAGCTAAAAACCACACACATGCACAGACACACAGACAAAATCAACAGCTTTAGAGGCAGCAAACACATCCACCTCGATCAGCAGAATAAAGTGGAGAAGGAAAGGGAACTGTAGAAATCCTAAAAGCATGCTACCTACTTCTCCTTTTACTTATGAAGTGTAATCTTCAAAATGAATGAAGAGTACACTCTTTGACCTGAAAAGCTTAAAGCATATCTCGTGGCCTTGTGGCCACTCATCTCTAACAGCTCAAAACTCTCACTAATTTATATAAATTAATGCATATCAACATGTGATGTCGAAGAAAATGAAAAGACAAAAAATAATCACTCAGCATTTATTAAGGAATCTTCCATATTATCACAACAGATGAGAAGAAAAACAAAACAAGACTCAAGTGTAAAGTTCTAACTTTCTATTCAATTACTTCAGGGCACACTACTATCAAAAGATGCCAAGGAAACCTCAATTTTTCTGCAACGAACGATTACAAAACCAGATAACTCACTGGTAAGTTTCTTACTTGAGAATTTTATGAAGCAAAAAGGAAAAAAGTAATGCCTGTCTGAACAATCTACTGCTGGATACTGCAGCCATTTTTGAAGTATTTGGCCCCTGATCATAGAATCATAGAATCATTAAGGTTGGAAAAGACCTCCAAGATCATCAAGTCCAACCATCAACCACCACCACCATGACTCCTAAACTAGGCCCTGCAGTGCCACGTCTATACCTTTTTTGAACGCCTCCAGGGTTGACGATTCCACCACCTCTCTGGGCAGCCTGTTCCAACGTCTAACCACTCTTTCAGTAAAGAAATTCTTCCTGATGTCCAATCTAAACCTCCCCTGACGCAACTTGAGGCCATTTCCTCTCGTCCTATCGCTAGTTTCTTGGGAGAAGAGGCCAACACCCGCTTCCCTACAACCTTCTTTCAGGTAGTTGTAGAGAGCGATAAGGTCTCCCCTCAGCCTCCTCTTCTCCAGGCTAAACAGCCCCAGTTCCCTCAGTTGCTCATACGACTTGTTTTCTAGACCCTTCACCAGCCTCGTTGCCCTTCTCTGGACACGCTCCAGCACCTCAGTGTCCTTCTTGTACTGAGGGGCCCAAAACTGAACACAGTACTCGAGGTGCGGCCTCACCAGTGCCGAGTACAGGGGCACAATCACTTCCCTACTCCTGCTGGTCACATTATTCCTAATACAAGCCAGGATGCTGTCCTGATACAGGGCAATTCCCATATTTCTTTTTAAGGAGTGTAAAGTGAACTAAATTAACTAACAGTTTCCCATTTCATAAGCTGAAAAATATTATTGCCTATTCAGACAGGCAGAATTCAACAAAATCTGACCGTAGTAATTTAGATGCAATTCCCCTCTTCCTTTTTTCATCTGCACAACTGTACTATACTTAATAAAACAGGTCTTGAATTTGAATACACAACGTAAATTAGAGTCCTAGTTCTCAATCCCTTTGCTCAAAAGAAACTGTATTGTAATTTAGCTGCATTATCAGATAGTTTAACTCCAAATTTGCCATTTTGAATTTCCTTGTCTTCAAATAATATTCTTTCAATCTGAAAGCAGTTCAAACATTGTATGTCAAGTTTCTGTACCCTAAAGACATGAAGCATTCTCCTAAGTGTGAAGTGTGAGGAACTTCAGCCCTTTTTCTTTGTTTTCTGGTTCTTAAAAAACCCTTGGTCGTATTTGCAGCTTTCTTGGTGGTATTTTCAAGGTTTTTTCCTCCTCATTTTTATAGAAAGAAAGCAGAAACAGAGGTGTGTTCTTAGGAATACTGTCCAGATGCTTTATAAAAAATATTTGTCTTTAGAGTCATGGGTCATCTGGAAAAAGGAAACACCAAGATGGTATTTATAGAGTTAGTACTTTGTAGATTGAGTTGGCTAAGTGCAGCTGAGAAAGTCTCACTACATCCAAAAGTCTGAACAGATTTGTATTAGTTTTGAGTTTTGTTCAGAAAAGAGACTGTACAAGGAAGAAATGTGTAGTGGACTACAGTTATCTTTTATTTCTGTTTATCCTGACCAAGTCTGCATAGTATCCTGTAAATAATCTTTTCTCAGTCTTAGGCTCAAGACTCATTTATGTGGCAAGTATCTAGAATCAGGGAGAACAATTCATTCTAGCCATTTCCTCAAACAAATGAAAGCAAAAAAAAAAAAAGTTAAATGCAGTGTTCTTCAACATAGTTAAAACTGAAGACCACATAAAAATAGCTAACTGTTCTTTAGAGTATGGAAAGGTTGAAAGACCTTTTGAGTAATACATCCAAGACTCTCCAGAAAGGTATTTTTCGCTGTATGAAAAAGTCACTACAATTCCCCTTTTTCTTTTCGAGAACAGGGGGCAGGCAGGGTGTGTCATTAAACAAATATGAAACAACTCCTCCCTATGAACAAGGAACTGTTAAACCGATAGGCCTATTAACCTCTCTCTAGCACAACAATGCTGTTGAAAAAGAAATGTTTTACAAATTTTTTTCCAGAAAAGTCATATCAATGGGCATGGCTGTTGGGGCAATAGTAAGGATAACTTTGGCAGGTTCCAAGTTCAGCAGCTTCACTGACTTTGCTAATACACGAACGAATAAAACTGCAGAATCTGATCCCACCTCTTCCCAGTAACACCATCGGTATGGCTTTGCTAAACACAGATAACCCTGATTGGTACACGAGCATACTTTCTGAGGGGAAATAGCACAGATAGGGTTCCAAAACATGCCAAAAGAATGAATTCATAAGTGCACAAGTCAAGCTAAGATTGAAACTAATGATTTTAGAAAGTCTCAGTGACTGATACATTCGTTTGCTATTCTTTTCAGCCCCTGGTTGTTCATTTTTACTAAGAAGTAATTAACTAAATACAATAGAATGGTTTCCATCCTATTAAGTTATTTTCATGGGGAATTTAAATAAATTAGTTATAATTAGACCTAATGAAATCTCTAAGACTGCTGGGTTCAGTTGAAGAAATTATTCTATTGTCTGTGACTCCTATTTACTACAGTATCAGAATACATTGAAAAAACATCCTTTATATGTGAGCACTCAAAATCAAGATCTAAAAGCTCAATGTTTTTTTCCTCTTACCTTCCATTGTTCTCATATAGTATTAGAACATGAGAAACAAAAAAATCAAAACAAAGTGCAAAATAAAGAGACAAGAAGGATTGTGATATTAATTACTGGAGAAAAGGAAAGAGGAAAATAGATTTAAGAAAGTATGATTTAACTTGGACTCCTACAGAGACTGGAAAATTAAGTCAGTAGAGATTTTTGTAACACTTTTAAGATGTTCAGTACTAACATTATATACCAGAAATGTGGAAGTAAATTAAAAGCTTTGATTGCATTAAGCAAAAAAAACATCAAAAGACAACCAGCATTTTAGACAAAGTGAATATCACCAAAAAGACAAAAGAGCAAGTCAACAAAATTAAGGTCAAGTTTAAAATAAAAACTCCTTATTCTATCCCTGTGTCAAGAGACAGCACAAACTGCCAAGACTGACTCTTAAAAGATTCTAGAGCTCCTACAAAAATAACAAACCTCTTCATTACTGCAGTTACTATTTCTTGTAGTAATAACAAAATACTGGCACATAAGCACATAAAATCTTTTCTTTCATTCTGCAGTTCTTAATTCCTTACCTTCCTTCCTTCTGGTTTTTTTTGTCTTATTTACACGGACTTCCTTCTTAGTTTTCATCATTGTCTGCCCTTTATTCTTTCTCCTTTTTTCTCTTCCTCTTCTTTTTCCTTATTTCACAGTTCTTTCTTTTCTTACCCTCATTCCTTATTACATATCCAGAATTCTTTCTCCTGCTTAGATGTTCAAACAACAGAATCACAAGAAGTGCTGCCTCAGATACTCTGTAGCCTCCTCCTGGATTTCACCTCTTTCCAGGTAAATCCAGCAGTCCATAAAGATTGCATTATTGATGGCTTATTAACTGTTCAGCCCCCAGATTTAGCCAGAGAAAATTTAAAGACGAATTTCAGTTTTGGACAAATTTCACTATTATTATATTTCCTATCTGAGTAGGTACTGCTCATCTTATCTTTGAATTCTATCACTTTCTTACTGTTTACGCTCCCTTCATTATCACTACTGCTATTCAAGGCCACGTGTATTACCTCACCTGAGTATATCCACTGAATGATTGGCACAGTCAACTGTTAGGAAATGGCAGTAAGCCTAAAGTCACTACTTTTTCCCTCCTGGAAAGACTACTTACCTTCTGGTACTGTTTTAAACATTACTAAAACAGTCTTCCTATTAGCATTCTCATCTACAGTCTCACCCAGATGAGTAAGCCCCCCCCCACTGGAAAGGCTATTTAAATATATTCAAGGAGTCACTGCTTTGTTATATTACAAACAGGCAAGCTCCTCAATTACCTTTGTCACAAAAGGTCTCAGACCACTGAAGACATTGAGGAGGATCAGCATACCTATGCTGAATATTCTGAAAACTATTTTGCTTATCAGAAATTTCACTTCATTATTTTATGCAGGGTCAGATGTTGTCAAGAGATTTTATCCACCCCATCGTGTTCCTTATACATGATTTTTAGCCCTAAAAAGGACCACTTTAATTTGCCAGAAATACCACAGCATGTTTTCAGGTGTAAAATATAGTACGAAATGTTGAAGAAGGTTCTTTTGCAGTGAGGCAAGGCGACTGCTTACCCCAATCAGTGTCTGGCATCCACCAGGTGCGTCTCTTCATGGATCGCAAATACTAGGTGATTCAGAATAGATGTTTACCTTGAACACTATGAAGGATCTATTTTTCACTGACTAGAGGAGGAGCCTGGACAGACTAAGTTTAAAAAGATTAAGAGGGACCATAAAGTCAATAAAGAAGAACTACCTTTCTGTAGCTTCAAGACTAAGAAAGATGTAAGTTAGAGAAGAGGTGTTAGAAGTTAATAGACCCAAGATATTTTGTTGGGGTTTTTTTTTTTTTTTTTTTGGATACATTATGAAAATAATTTCTGCAGCACAACTGTGTAGGTTCTCTGTAAAAAATAAACAGTGCAAGTAACTGTATGTACGACCAAGGGGTGCTGAGTACCTGCAAATCAATTACCAATAGATCACCTAATTCATATAGTTTCTAAGTCTCTCTCAGAAGGAAAGAGATCCAGTCTAATGAAATCTTATCCTTAAAGTACCTCCTAGCATACATTGTTTAGCAAAAGAGAATTAACAGAAAGAAAAAAATCTTCACATTTTGCAATCATCTCTTTGCTACATGACCTGACATTCACTTCCCTCGTCCCTGAAATTTTTTTACCTATATAAATTTAAAGACAGACATTATATTTTACAACTGCTATGAAAAGGTGATCCTACATAAACTGTCATTCATCAGTGACAGAAAACAGTATCCTATACCAAAGCAGAGGTAACTACTCTAGAGAACATATACTAGGTACACATTTCATATTCCATGAAATGATGCAAAACATCTTCAGAGAAACACTATAGTTTAACAGTCTGTAGAAAGCTCTAAGGGTTTCATAGTCCCAAAAGTAAAAATTTCAAAGCAGCATGTCATTGCTTTCATATGCAAAGATGTGACATTAATGCTTATAGTTAAAGGAAACATGGTAATTCCTAAGTGCTGAAGTTCTAAGAATGAAATAATTTCTTTTGGTAAATTTATAGTTGTGTGTTTGGTTTCAGCTAGAATGAATTAAGAAAGGACCAACAACCCCCTCTCTGAATATTATGGCAGTTCATGCATAAGGTCTTGCTTGAAAGCCATGGTTTATGTGGTAGCCAACGAATGAGTCTAACTGAATGGCAGGAAGACTATTTTGGTTTCTGCCCCTCAAATCTAAGGAGAGTCACAGTACCTTTTTTATTTTCAGAACACCAACATGAAAACATACAAACAAAGCCTCTGTACAAGAATAATCAAGGATTTCTAACTATCAATAAGTTACATTACTATTAACAAACCACGCCCTTTAAAATGTTCCAAGCAGCTACACGAACAGTTGCAAAATCTAACTTCACAGAACACACAGTTAAAAAACAGTGCTTGGACATGATCCCTGCCCAGTGAAAACCATCACTGTCCAGTGAAAAAGCAGCCAGATAGATACCAAATCTGCCATCTCACATTATAACAATAGAGTAAACAATCCAGTAAAAGAAATATTGTCTAGATGATTGTTATTGTTTGCATGACAATTATGATGATTGTGTCTATCCGAATTATGATATTGAAAAAAGTCAATTTACATGGTCAACCTTCAATAACGTATAAGGTAGGCCGAAATACTTCTTTAATTCACTCAGTCATCAATAGATTAAAAACAGTTTATCTTTGTAGTGCACCCACAAAAATAGGTAGGAGAGTCTTGCACAACAGCTGTTTGGATAATGACATTGACAAACACAGCATTACATCTCATTTCTTCTGTCTTCTTAAATGTTCTGTGCTTACCAAGCTAAATATATATGTGGTATAATCCATCTAACAAATAGTACAAAAATACTCTCCTGTGTTAGAAAAGAAATGGTTAAATGCTTCCAAGAACACCAAATTGAAAAAATAATTGCTAGGAGCAAACTTTTTAAAACAATAAACCTCGCATATGGCTTGTGTAATGAGTATATTTATTTCCAAATTGGGATTAATTTGCAAATACATTTATTAGGATAGGAATCTGAAATGAAAGCTATATTTTAAAACAATAGAATCATAGAATCATAGAATCATTAAGGTTGGAAAAGACCTCCAAGATCATCAAGTCCAACCATCAACCACCACCACCATGACTCCTAAACTAGGCCCTGCAGTGCCACGTCTATACCTTTTTTGAACGCCTCCAGGGTTGACGACTCCACCACCTCTCTGAGCAGCCTGTTCCAACGTCTAACCACTCTTTTGGTAAAGAAATTCTTCCTGATGTCCAATCTAAACCTCCCCTGACGCAACTTGAGGCCATTTCCTCTCGTCCTATCACTAGTTTCTTGGGAGAAGAGTCCAAGACCCGCTTCCCTACAACCTCCTTTCAGGTAGTTGTAGAGAGCGATAAGGTCTCCCCTCAGCCTCCTCTTCTCCAAGGTAAACAGCCCCAGTTCCCTCAGTTGCTCCTCACAAGACTTGTTTTCTAGACCCTTCACCAGCTTCGTTGCCCTTCTCTGGACACGCTCCAGCACCTCAGTGTCCTTCTTGTACTGAGGGGCCCAAAACTGAACACAGTACTCGAGGTGCGGCCTCACCAGTGCCGAGTACAGGGGCACGATCACTTCCCTACTCCTGCTGGTCACACTATTCCTGATACAAGCCAGGATGCCGTTGGCCTTCTTGGCCACCTGGGCACACTGCCGGCTCATGTTCAGCCGGCTGTCGACCAGCACCCCCAGGTCCTTTTCCGCCGGGCAGCTTTCCAGCCACTCTTCCCCAAGCCTGTAGCGTTGCATGGGGTTGTTGTGACCAAAGTGCAGGACCCGGCACTTGGCCTTGTTGAACCTCATACAGTTGGCCTCGGCCCATCGATCCAGCCTATCCAGATCCCTCTGCAGGGCCTTCCTTCCCTCGAGCAGATCGACACTCCCGCCCAGCTTGGTGTCATCTGCAAACTTGCTGAGGGTGCACTCAATCCCCTCATCCAGATCATTGATGAAGACATTGAACAAAACTGGCCCCAGAACTGAGCCCTGGGGAACACCGCTCGTGACCGGATAAATAGATAGATAATAAATAGATAATAAATAAATAAATAGATAAGTTAAAACCTACCAGTTCATGAACTAAACATTTACACAGTTTTCGTACCAGATAGAGTGCTCCACTTTCCAAAATATTTAAGCTAGAGCTGACTAGTTGCTATTTAAGAAGCATATCCAAGACAAAAATGATTCTCTCAGGTTCAACACTATATTTTTTTAAATAAAATAACCTGTAGCATTTCTAAAATTCATCATCTTGAAACTGAGGACTCTGAAAGACATCAATGAATTCAGGGCAGAGGATATTTCTTAAGGTAGGGCAGTTCATCTTACTCACTTCTATAAGTTTTACTTAAAAGACACTTATTTATATTGACACATTCCCAAGCAATCCAATGGGCCTCAGCCATTCTGTAATACATGCTGAACAAGCATTTTAATCCAAATGATTTATAAATAACACACAAAGTTATTTGTGTAATTATAGGAGTAAGTAAATACAGACCTATCAATTTCGAAACACAACAAAAATATGGTAAGTGGAAAGCAACTTCTGTAAAGGATTGTTCTTGTTATGTATTTTCTATTATTTATAGGACCGTACCTGTATGAAAATGAATCAACAAAAATTATGAACTCCATGTTCATGGACTGATGAAAAAGACTACTATAATTAAATATCAGAAAAAAGAATCAGTTATCGCTTCAAAAGGTTGAAGTTTCACAGATTTCCATGTACACAATTCATTACAATTTTACTTAAACTATAATTTCAAAAATCAGTTAACAGCCTCACTCTGTTACAGTTAGTTACTAGATAATTAGTTCAAGGGTCTTAGACACGTAGAATAGTACTTGAAAAGTAACAGTCTTGCCTCTCAAGACAGGTGGTGCTTTAAGCTAAATAGATGTCTTGTCTGACTCTCCAATAACGTAGGACATCTTTCCCCCAAAGGCATTTTTGCAACTCATTAATCATCACAACTGGAAAATTCCTAAGTTAAAAGTTTATGTTTATGCAAAGTTTATGTAGATCTAGGTCCAGATATAGCTTTCAACTACTCAGAAATGCAACTGGAGTAGATCCATTGATTTCCAAGAGTTAGGTAGCCCAATCTAAAGACAACAGAAATCATTGCAGTTTCTCACTGATCTCATATCCTACAATTCATAGATCTTCTGAAAGATTCTGAGTATTTCTTATTCTGAAAATACAGTCTGACTTAAAATGTCACAGCCTATAAGCACTGACTGTATTTTACATACATCAAAGCAACTAGGCTTAATTAAATGCTTGTTTACTCTAAATACTGACATAGACCTCTTTGGTCTTCCTTTAGCTTCCAAAGAGTCTCCAAGTAAATAGTAATAGCTAATTCTCACAGCTAGATTAAGCCTCAGTATACATAATTCCATAAATGAAAGAAAAATGCTTAGGGCAGAACTCCCAATTCACCAGCAGTAAAAGAGCTAGAATACACAGAGGCCATCGAAGTGGCTAGTATCAAAGCATGATACAAATGCTCATACTGCCATTATGTAAAAACAAATTTACTACTTAAAATACATCCTTACCTTTTAAGTTTGTAAATCAAACTGGTTTATCTTTTTTTCCTAGCTTCTCATTAAAATGGAACTAAAAATCTACCTAACAAGCAAAACTGAATTCATTCAGTTACCTTCTTCTGAGTGATGTTATAATTTGTTTCACAATTTTAAAGATTTCTCTTATCAGTGTATTTTCATTAGATCAGAAGCACATAACTCTAAGATACCAAATATTTCTAATGCTCACCAAGAAGCTACAAATTCTCAGTGCTTTCTCAATATTAGTTCTATAGAGAAAATACGTTTTACACATATACAGGTGGGCAGCACTTGCACAGCCCAAATTCAAGCTAACATTTTCCTAGAATTTATCTGTTTCTGAGAGCTCATATGAAATTATGGATTTAAGGTAGAATTTATGCCAAAGAAACCTTAAGGGTTTTATGATTTTTGCAACCTCAGAACAAGCAGTACTTTCTGGGTTTCATTCACCCAGTGCTCTCTGGAAGACTGAAAGTTCAAACAATCCAGAACATAATTTGAAACTGGACTCTATAAACAATACTCCAGAAAAAAAGTAGTAAGATTATGCTGTTCTGATAGGGCCAAAAATAAGAATTTGCTTTTCTTGGCCACTTGGGGTAAAAAAAAATAAAAATCATAAAGTGACTAGAGACTGAACAAAACACTGAATATGAATAACAGTAACTGTGAAACCACAGAAACAGATTCTGGATCAGAGATGTGGTAGAGAAAATAGGTATTTCTGCATATTGATATTAGACTTGCAGTTACGTAAGACTGCCTAGATGTGGTATTAAAGATTTTTTTGCCTGAAATGTATTCGCTCCTGTTCTGACTGCATGTTACCTGAAAATATAAAATAATGAGGAAATTTTATTAATTATGATATTTTAGCCAGTTAGAATCTCTACAGATTTCCTTAAAAAACCTAAACATAGGCAGTAAAGTTGGTAGAATAAAGACAATGAGAAGAACTGATGCTACTTTGAACTCATTTCTGTCATAGTAAAAATTTACATTTCAATTAATTCATACCTGTGTTGTAATCTATTCACAGCTTTTAAAACCACTAAGGCTTTTTAACTTTTATATTTTGTATAGAAATACCTTGATTAACTCAGAATTCCACAATTACTTTACAGAAAAGTCTTCATATTAGTACTGCATAAATAAAAGGCTATCAAAATCAATATGATAACATCAGTGACAGAATGTGTGCTTTTTATTTATACTTCAAAGCAGAGATTTTAATACATTAAATACATGTCAGAATTCGTAACAAAACTCTGCATCAACATGCTTGTATTTCCCCTTCCTTTCTTTCTGCCTTCAAATGCATGCTTCTATCTATTTCTTGATTGACAATTTTTTTTCATTCAAATGTTAATGTATTACATCTGAGTTGATAGCATAGGCATGGAAGAGAAAGATAAGTGATACAACTTAGTACCTTTTCCTGTGAAATTACATTAGCCTTCTGGGATGCTGGATAGGATGAAGCTGCAGATTCAAAGATCATTACACTGCTTATTACCCTTTGTATTTATCTTCAGTGCTGCTAAAGCTTTACAGAAAATCTAATTTCTCTGAAGCTGCATTAATGTCAAAACCGCCACTTTTTGGATGCCAGACTTCATTCCAACTGGCAGATAATGCACAAAAGGATCTAATATCAGTCACAGGGAATTATATAAAAGCTAAAGGTTTGGCATATTTGGCAAAGAATCCAACCAGTGCTCTACTTCTGAATTACCATGGGATCTTTGCTCTTCTATTCAGTTCATGTTTTACTAAGCAGAAAGATGAAGTGTTGAGCAATGGAGTCAAGGTTGTGCTTAATCTTTCTTCATTCTGTTATTGCGTGGGAGGTCTTTTATGACTGATATGGGCAACTTTTTCAATCTCAGCAATAGTCACTTTAGAGGAAATGGTACAGGGCATGCCTAAAGGAGGGAAAAAAAAAAATCCAGCATAAGCTCGTTTTTGGGGGCTAGCTAGTATTGCAGTCAAAACGAAGTCGAAAATAGAACCTCTCTCTCCCTTCGCACTCCACTTTTTTAAACAAAACAAACCCAAAAAACTACAACAGCAGCAACAGCAAACCAATGCGGTCTTCTCACTGATCTATATCAATGACTGGCTACTATTTCAATAACAAGCTTAAGATTTCAAGTACAAGCACAAAAAAAGTTATGTATTTGTATTATATAAAACAGACAAGAGCCTGTTGATGTCCTTTAGAATGGTTTCCATTTTGTTCACCTGGTTATAATCAAAAATAATCCAGTACATGATGCTTCGTAAGAATCGTACTTCAATCTCTTTCTGCTGATGATAGCAGATAAACACTGATCTTAAGATTCTCTTCTGCCTAGAGTAATACTGAAGTGATGAATTATATCCTGTGCCAAAAACAGGGATTCCAGCTTTCAATCCAAATAAGAGACCCTTAGGCATTACCAGGGGCCTCCAATAGAAAGATCACTACAAAGTGCAACGCAGAATCATAGAAAGGTGTGGGTTGGAATGGACCTTTAAAGATCACCTAGTCCAACTCCCCCTGCCATAGGCTGGAATATCTTTCACTAGATCAGGTTGCTCAAAGCCCCATCCAACCTGACCTTGAACGCTTCCAATGATGGGGCATCCACAACATCTCTGGGCAACCTGTTCCAGTGCCTCACCACCCTTACTGTAAAACATTTCTTCTTTATGTCTGATCTAAATCTACCCTCTTTTAGGTCAAAATCATTACCCCTTGTCCTATCACTACAGGGCCTAGTTAAAAGTCTCTCTCCATCTTTCTTATAAGCTCCCATCAGTACTGAAAAGCTGCAATAAGGTCGTCTCGGAGCCTTCTCTTCTCCGGGATGAACAACTCCAAGTCTCTCAGCCTTTCTTCTTAGGAGAGGTGTTCCAGCCCTCTGAACTGTCAATCGGTTTTGACCTAAGTTTTATCCACCTTAAGCTGGCTATCTTTTAGCTATCATTTACATGATGATAATAGGAACCAATCTTTTTGAACCAATCTGGTTTTCTCTATAATGACACCTTCACCATGGAGTTTTAACTTCTGTTATTACTGCTTGAAGTAATTTTCCTTGTAGTGAGAGATATCTTTAAATTTAGTCTGATGAAACTTGACCTACAGTATGAAATGTACATCTGAGCTACTCTAAGCTAACCTTACAGTAAGTAAAATTATTAAAGAGGATGTAGATTTTACATCATCTATAGTAGATACATGAAACACTTCAGATGAACCATGTAGATGTGGTTTAGTGGTGGACTTGGCAGTGTTAGGTTTACCGTTGGACCCAATGACCTTAAGGGTCTTTTCCAACCTAAATGATTCTAAGATTCTATGATTCTAGAATTTCCTATTTCCCTTTACTGAATTAAAGTGATTCAGGAGCTCACTAGCTCAATTCTACATGTCTGCATTTTAGACATTTAAAGTTAACTAAATAAATTCTACCCATCAGGTCTGTATTTCAAAGAATATTACAGATGCCTTCTTTATGTATGTAAGTACAACATGTACTACCCTTTACATTACATCTGATTTTTAGTAGACACTCTTTCTTCATTTGCTGTTTAATTTGGACATACAGATGAAAAATGTTAGTCACTTAAGAGGAATTTTAAAGGCAAGCTGAAACAAAGTCAGACATAAGGCATGACCACTGTGTGAAGTGCAGAGCCACAACTGCACAATAATCAGTGGTTCAGAGATCCTCTAACCCCAGTGTTTTGCTACTATCATGGTCCACATAAATCATTTCCCCTGGACCTTCCTAAATAACAATGTGGGAACTAATTTGTGAGACAGTGACATTCCTAATCCTCATCCTGCAGTCAACTAATTCATTCATTCATTCATTTGTAGTTTTCAGAAGTTTTATATATACCTGTGTTTGTATAGAGACATACACACCCCCTTGCAAGTGTCTTTCTGATTCAGTCTTTTTTTAGATGATTTAGTCTTTCATTTCATTTATCTAAAACCTCCTTTGAAATATATGAATTGTCAACCTGTCTCAGTATTTTAAGAGAGAAAAATTCTATGTTAAAAAGGACAAAGAGAATTAATTTAACATTCTTTGAAAATTTTTGTCTTCCCCAAAAAGAAGCAGATAATAGTGTCCTTCAGGAAACATCTCCACTTCTGAAACACTTTACTTACCTATTGCCCCAAATGTTTGTCTCATTGGCATAATAACTGATATTGTGAATGCTTGTAAAAATGAGTTCGATTTTATAAAATGGGAAAGTGGTATTTTGGTTTTTGTCTGATAACATATAAAAGAAAATGTTAAAGATATGTTAACATATTTTTCCTCAGGGTGTTTTGTAAAAAGATTGCTAATGCCTAGACATGTATTTAAAAGGCTTTAAAAACAAGAGTAACAGAAATGCAAGTAGTTAACTAATAGGGATCAGCATGTGTGTCCATTACACAGCAGGAGTTGTAAGTAAAATTTCAGAAGATAAACTGTTAGGATTCAACCGAAATGCAGCAAAGAACCTGAAAGAAAAATATCTACAAATTTTAGTGATATTCCAGACATAAAAAAAACTTAGGAAAGTGCTGCTCTAATCCTTTTCATAATTATAAATATTAGTTGCTCAAAGCTCCTATAAATTCTGTTCAATAACCTTCTTGCAGACAAACACAATGTTTGAGCTGAAGTTCAGTTAGGAATATCATCCCAAACCTCCTTCAGTTTTGATTCTTTATACTGTATTCTGGAGTTTTTGACTATCTAATTAGAAATGGTTTTCTAGTTCACAGTCTGCTCCTGCTTTAACTCTTGGCATGTGGTAAGTAAGACACAGTGTTATTTTTGTGACCAAAGCTCTGTCTTTTCACAATAAGTTTACAGAAAAATAATACAGATTTAAAATGTCTCAACCAACAGAGAAAGAAATGGACAGAAATATCATTCAGCCCTTAATTGGAAACATAACTATTTCTTGATAAGAGAAAATACAGAGAAAATATATAGGCATAGGACTATTTTTCTCACCATTCAAAACATTAGTAGAAAATAGCGTAGTAGCAACTGCAGTCTTATAACCCAGTAAAATACAGGGCTGCCCTTACGAGAGCAGGTCACAGGCTTTGTGTTAAGCTAACAGCAGCTCTATTATGGTATTCAGGCATCTCAGAGTTTATATTCTTTCATAAAAGAAAAAAAATTGTCTATAGTTTTGACAATTTGTATCCAATGATTACCTATATTGTACTGTTATCTGTATATATTTTGTATGCTATATAGATACCAATACATATATTCCACATATTTTATCTAGATTTCAACAACTCAGCTATAAAAGGCTTTTTTAACCCAGTTATTTCACAGCTAATACTGATTCCTCAAGAAAAGTGAGCTTAGCTTCAAATAACTTATATTTTCTCATAGAAAACTACTTACGTTAATATTTTGCCTTGTCACTCTAATTAAATGGGAAGCAGTATTACCACGTCTCAGTAATATTGCTAAACACTGGGGTTTTTTTCCCTGTATGTTTTGCATTTAAATTGCACTTTTTTCTTTTTGAGATTAGAGGAAATTATCCTCATTTTTTAGGTAAATTTTCTCAAGTATTTAGACAGTCACAAAAAACTTTCAGTTCAAGCTTGACTCCTTATTGCATTCCTTTACTTTAATGTAGCATTTTCGCCCTTTCATTGTATGCCTTTAAGGAAAGCATGGCTCTGTCTTCTTTCTACATGTCTTTAAATGGAAAGACAGCAACTAGATTCCCATACTTCCTTTCTCCAGTCTGAACAAAACCCTGATCCCTTGACGTCTCCTCTTTCAGCATGCACTCCTACCCCTAACCATTCTGGCAGCCCTTCAATGGCTTCTCCAGCATGTCAGAATCTCTTTCCTGCACTAGCAGGCCCAAAAACAGATCTTGGTGGATAACAAGTTGAATTAGCAGTGCACCCTTGTGGCAAAGACGTTCAGCCACACAACGGACTGCAGTAGCAAGACTGCGGCCAGGATATGGAAGGATGTGATTATTCCCCTCTGCTCAGCACTTGTGAGACCACACCTTGAGTAATGGGTGCAGCACTGGGCTCCCCAGTGCAAGGAAGACATTGATATACTGGGGCAAGTACAGTATGATTACGTGCCCAGAGTGCATGATGGTTGAGGAAAGAAAGAGAACTGTTTTCCCCACCCTTAAGAACAGAAGACTGGCAAAGATGTTACTGTCCTCTTTAACAGGAGGAGATAGAGAAGACACAGGCAGACTTTTCTCAGAGGTTTACAGAGCTAAGACAAGGGGCTACAGATACAAAATGCAACACAAGAAATTCTGACTGGGTATAAGGAAAAAAAAATATACAATGAGAGCGGTCAAATACTGGAAGATTACAGGATTTCAATCCTTAGAAATATTTGAAACTTCATGGGGCAAGACCTGCAAAGTCTGATCTAATGTGACCTGCTATGAGCAAGAGGTTGGACAAGAGGACCTCCCTCCCACCCTAAATAAGTCTATGATTGAATGTGTGATGCAAATTACAGGAAAAGCCAGTACAAACATAAGCTGGCAACATTTCTCACAGGCCTGAATATACATCAAAACGAAACTTCAAAACAAAGATCAAGGAGTGTTAAGTACTTCAGTGACTGTTTCTTTTCCAATGTCGGGTTAATTTCTACCAAGTCAAATGATTCATCTATGACTGACATATGTACGTCACGTCACCTACATCAAGCACTGAAAAAGCTCAAGTCTCTTCATTAGCCTACTTTTAGATAACTAATTTGAAAAATTCCATTAAAAAATATACATATGTAAAACCACATACTGAAAACTGATAAATTCAATTTCTTGGAAGAACTGGTTACCTTAGTTACCACACAAGCAGTTTAAAACAGTTTCTGTACTGCAGCGAGTATTGAATTTTTTGTTACTATACTGCCTTTTACTTCTGCAATGCAGCAGAAGAAACAGACCAAAGTACCTTAATGAATCTACAAGTAAAAACATTTGGGATGTCAGACACTAACACTGGTATCTTTCCACAAACAAAACAAGGGAGATTTGAATTAGACTATGGGATCTAATGTGCAGAAATGCTCAGAGCTTCTGTCTGCAACTGAAGCCAAAGGAGCTGTGCTTGAACATACTGAGCTGATGTACTGATAGCCGTTTCTAAATATTCAGTGTTCCAGATGGAATATTTAGCATTAGTGGATACGTCAAACTTCAAATCCCACCACTCATACTTTGTCATTTACTATGACAGTAAGGATGAAAATGGGGATATCACCTTCCATGATACTATAAAAATAAATTAATTAAGGATTGTGAAGCTTTTAGGTACCATAAAGATAACTGTTACACAAAAAAGGTAGGGCAACATAAGAATTCTGACTTTAGAGCACGACTTAATACTTACTAATGAATGAGGAATGGGGTCATGCACAGAGTGATGAAAAGAAAAAAAAATATATTAATTAGCACTTACTCTTTGAACTTTGTCCGTCCTATAAAATCAATGAGAAAGATTTTCCATGGAAACAGTACATACATATAGAATTCTAGATTATACATAAATACAAGGGTTTGAGTTGTGATATAAGGTAATACAGTTAGTCTTATTTCTGGTATTTCCTAACTCTGAAATCTTTAATTATACTGCTTTGTTATCAGGGTGGTTAAGAATGTTCTATTATATTATTTTATTTCACTAATACCATTTATCTAGCAATATACCATCCCTAACATGACCCTTCAGCAACAGACACTTCTCTTAACTTTTAGCACTGATTCTATACTACTTGGGACCTGGTTTTATTGTAAGAACCCCCAAAAAGCTAAGATACAGACAGTGAGCAGAACATACATTAATACCGCCTCTCATTTTCTTACAATTGCTGACTAATATTATCCTACTGCTTTTAAATCTTCTTCACAGTTTGAAGTAACACTAATTAAAAACTGGCACATGCTTTATTCACAGATATTTAAGGACTCAGAACAGCTTTGAAAACTCACAGATGAAAAATTCAGTATTTCTCTACAATATCTTCTACAACCCTGCAAGCAGTAGACTATCTCCTTTACTATTTCCTATGTTATTTTCTTATAAATTGAATTATTTTAGGAATAATTTAGAGGGGGGTCAATTAAGCACTTAAAATTTGAATTAAACGCTGATGTCTTTAAAACATGACTTTATCTTCTAACTGAACTGTTGTTAAAACTTTTAGATTAACCAAGATATTTATATTTTCTGTAAAATTACTTTAGATTCAAATGAAATTATTTCTATAAACTAATTCTATAATATTTTTCTAATTCTAAACTAATATCTATAAACTATTTCTATAAACTGATAACTGTAACCTGCATTAGAATACAAACTGTTTATACAACATAAACTCTTCAATAATGCTTTGAGGAATGATGCTCCTAAAATATAAATTTATGACAGCACTTATAACTTAAAATAAATTCTCTATTATGAACAACTTCATTAATGAAAAAGATGTAATTCTTATAAAGCATTTTACAGGCCTAGCATATAATTTTTTTCTAAACATTTAGAAACAACAGGAGCGTGTCTGAGCAAAACAAGGCTGTGAGCCTCAAAAGCATCTCTACAGCAGATATAGAAAAGTAATAAAACATCTTACAGGAAATATATGCCAAAATAGGTAAGATGTAGGAAAAAAAAAAGAAGATTTTTTTAAAAATCATTTTAATCCAATCTGCAGAAATACTGAAATACCACAACCGTAATTACGGTGCTAGTGAACAGTACTAAAAAAGACCAGAATTAAGGTTATTTGACTGTCTTAATGATGCCTTCATCTAAATATATTCAAATGTCACATTTAATCATAACATTTAATTTTCCTTAATACTCAGCTTGACATCTCTCTAAAACCTCTTTATCCTATATTACTAATACCATATCAACCCATCTTTCATTTTCATACAGTTAACATTTTGAATATATGCAAAAACACGAATATTCACTCACAAATGTAAGCTTCAGATTAGCAGTACAATTACCAAAACACCAAAGGTTATTTTATGTAATCCCAATTATTTTCCAAGTTTTTCCTTTTCAAATTTTAATTATTCTTTCCAAGTACTAGCAAAAAGGATGTGAAATCTTTTAATGTGAAACTGTACTTCTACTGCTCAGATCTCGGTTCCAAAACCCTGGGGTCAGGGGTGCAGGCAGAAGGGGTAAAGAAGGTGGAGAGAGAAGAGGAATATAGACCTTTACAGAAAAATAAATGGCCTACACTTCTACTCGTAGTTGCAAAGCTGAAACAAGTGGTAGTCAAACCCAGTAAATTTCGGTAATCACCATATTAGATTCTGAAGCTGAAAATTTCTTGCAGTTCATACAATGGTACGTGCAAAATAAATATAGTTTAAAATATCTGTTTATTCAACAAAGTATTAAATAATATCCAAAGTGCCATGAGGGGCTGGCTAGAAAATACTGCCTCTGTATTGATATTTTAGAGGATGTGAAGCATGAAACAAAAGTTCATGCATAATAACTAGTTATGTGTACACTGATGTAATAAGCTATATGGATTCTAATACACGATCCCACTGTGGGAATATTAGACAGGGATTATACAGGTAAAACTTTTGTCCAAAGAGTACATTTAGAAGTAATAAACTCACAGTAATTTTTAGAGGATTACATTTAGTTCACTTACAATCATCTAAAATCATTAATTCTAGAATTTGCACAGCTGTTCCAAACAATCACTTCTGTTTCCAATTTTAAGGTTCCAAAAACATAGCCTTTTTGCCCAGAGTTGAGCAGGGAATGAAAATTACATTTCACAAGCAAAGTACCAATTTTAGAATTTAGCCTTATTCAAACTGGATGAGGGAAAGGCAGTGGATGTTGTCTACCTAGACTTTAGTAAAGCCTTTGACACCGTTTCCCACAGCATTCGCCTGGAGAAACTGGCTGCTCGTGGCTTGGACAGACGTACTCTTTGCTGGGTAAAAACTTGGCTGGATGGCCAGGCCCAAAGAGTTGTGGTGAACGGAGTTAAATCCAGTTGGTGGCCGGTCACAAGTGGTGCTCCCCAGGGCTCAGTATTGGGGCCAGTTCTGTTTAATGTCTTTATCAATGATCTGGACGAGGGGATTGAGTGCACCCTCAGTAAGTTTGTAGACAACTCCCAATACCAAACAGGAGCGTTGATCTGCTTGAGGGGAGGAAGGCCCTGCAGAGGGATCTGGACAGGCTGAATCCATGGGCCAAGGCCAACTGTATGAAGTTCAACAACGCTAAGTGTCAGGTCCCGTACTTGGGTCACAACAACCCCATGCAAGGCTACAGGCTTGGGGAAGAGTGGCTGGAAAGCTGCCCATTGGAAAGGGACCTGGGGGTCTTGGTCGACAGCCAGCTGAACATGAGCCGGCAGCGTGCCCAGGTGGCCAAGAAGGCCAACAGCATCCTGGCTTGCATCAGGAATAGTGTGACCAGCAGGAGTAGGAAAGGGATCGTGCCCCTGTACTTGGCATTCGTGAAGCCACACCTCGAATACTGTGTTCAGTTTTGGGCCCCTCACTACAAGAAAGACATTGAGCTGCTGGAGCATGTCCAGAGAAGGGCAACAAAGCTGATGAAGGGTCTAGAGCATGAGTCTTAGGAGGAGCAGCTGAGGGAAGTAGGGTTGTTTAGTCTGGAGAAAAGCAGGCTGAGGGGAGACCTTATCACTCTCTACAATTACCTGAAAGGAGGTTGTAGCAAGGTGTCTCTCGCTAGTAGTATCTCAAGTAGGCCTCTTCTCCCAAGTAACAAGCGATAGGACAAGAGGAAATGGCCTCACGTTGCGTCAGGGGAGGTTTAGATTGGATATTAGGAAAAATTTCTTCACCAAAAGGGTTGTCAAGCACTGGAACAAGCTGCCCAGGGAAGTGGTTGAGTCACCATCCCTGGAGGCATATAAAAGACACGTAGATGTGGTACTTAGGAACATGGTTTAGTGGTGGACTTGGCAGTGCTACGTTAATGGTTGGACTTGATGATCTTAAAGGTCTTTTCCAACCTAAACGATTCTATGATCCTACGATTCTAAATTTTTAGACACCCTCTCCTAGGAGGTGTGCTTTCTTTTGAAAGATCTAAATCCTAAGTTGACTAAATTCTTCCTAAAAGATCATTTGTTTTGCCAAAAAGTACACAGAACTCTATTAACCCAAAAGACAATTAGTTTATCAGTTAATTTATTAACGACTGAATGAAATCTGTGATTTCAGGTGCCTTAACAACATTTTCTGTTATTTACATAAATCTTGCAGAATAATATTTAGCATACTTTCTCTGAAGAAAGAGGCTATCACAGAGCTTCAAAATTAAAGGGAATCTCATAAAAAAAAAATGAACTAGCTGGATTCCAATTCCTGTGCATGACAAAGCAGGTGCAATTTGCTATTCATGACAACTTTTTAGATCAAATACAAAGTCCTTAAAATAGATGCTACTTGTAAACAAATAAAAAATGTACAGCATATTCTTACAATTTCTATTTACGAGCATAAAAAACCACCTTTAACTATTCTATCTACTGAAGCATAACAACATTTCTTAAATTCATTCATGAAACAGGTTCCATTTTTTACTTATATAGTGGGAAGATACAGTTATATTTTCTGTGTACATCAGTTCAGGAAAAATGGACACGAAATGACCTCAGTATTTTTAAAATGTTTTTAAATAAAACAATGTTTGATTCATTTTTAAGATTTCCTGGCCAAGAAAGCATTTGCTAAATAATATTTTCAAGTCAGCCAAACAGAACTGTAATGAGGTAGTTGAGGAAGATAAATCTCTGCAGTCTGTTACTGTACTGCTTTTATCTTTCAGAATTAGTTCATAAATTAAATATTGAAAAAAATAAGATGTAGATTTATTTATTTTTCAGCACTGCTCAAATCTTCTGACTCCAAGTTCATACATGTGATTTTCAGGGCAATGCTGAAATAATTCATTAATGTCTACTTCTAGAGAACACGATTTAGGATTGTAACAAGCTCATATAGATATGAGCAAACAACAATTTCTGTGACATTTATTATCTAAAAAGGAATACTTCTTCAGTGAAACTTGTTGCTGCCAGCTGAACATGTTAATGCACAACATGTTCTGGTAATTTTGGTCTCCCACTTAAACCTGGCTAGGTTGATTTGTTTTTTTGTTTGTTTGTTTGTTTGTTTTTTAAAACCCTTGGGAGACTGTGTCCAATAACAAAAAAGTTCTTGACTTTCAAGGAAGACTGACAGGCTGCTTCAAATTTTTAGGTCAACAGCAGTGACCATCCATTAAAAGAATGCGTAATTACTAGTATTTTTGGTTGTGAATATAAGTCCTTTGGCCATCAGCACATTGGGAGTAAAGCACACTGGCAGTAAGGCATAAGGATTACTGTTCTTCAGAAACCAAACCAAACCAAACCAAAAAACTGTCTTTTTAAGAATGCCTGTCATCCATGGAAAGTCGCAGAAAGACTAAAACGACGAGTTATTTAATTCCTGCTCTTGCTACCACAGCACCATGATAGGTATACCTCTTTCTCAGATAAACCAAATTCTGAATAAATAGTACACCATACCAGACAGCCATCCTTCATAAAGTAAAATACTGGTCTAGCCTTTTTTTAATGTGGTATCAGTGTTCCATAGGAGGGTGTCACAAGCATTAAAGGCAGAAGCTTTACCACAAAAAGTTACTCAAGCTGTAAGAGATTTTGGAATTAATTTTATCTAAAATCTAAGCTGTTCCAGACTTCAGCTGTAGAATCATTCCACCTCTAATATGTTTCTTTCAATAGAGGACAGCTCTAATCTTCCATCACTGAAGGCCAAATGGAAATCACAAGACAGTAACCTGCAGCTCCCTTGCAAGTTTCTAACTATAAAGGGGAAACCAGAAATCTTCCAACATGCATAGGTTATATTCAAAGTACTTGAGTTAAAAATTATTAATGTTAACAGAATAAATTATATACTTTTTCACTTGAATTGCTCATTTTCCTAAAATTGACCTAAGGAATCAAAACTGAATGCTACTGTTGTAGCAAAGCCCATCTGGAAGGTCACAGGACTTCTCTACAAAAACTGAAGAGGAACAGCTCTTGTGCACTACAATCAGAAGAGAAGTTACAGTTTCTGCCACTAGTTATTTCTGATCTAGTAGGGTACATAAAAGACAGAAGTGTACCCTTAAAAGCAATAAATTGCAATTATCTAAATCAATGTTACCACTTTGGCAGAGCATTTCTCTGTGATTGTCTCTAGGAAACCATACAATGAACAGTAGGTCACTGCAGGTTGTGAAGGAGGTTTGAGCAGAATATTGTGATGTTTGGATAGACAGGCAGAGTGCCTCTACCTGATGCAAGTCCATGAAACACTTCTTCATAGAAAGGAAATAGAAGATACATTATAAAAAACAATTTATAAAAAGAGGTAAGACCATATATTATGGAATTTTAAGTACTTTTCTGTTAAGTAGGCTAGTTCAACATCATTTTCCAAAGGCTCTCTTACAAATTATGTCCTTTTTTTTTTCCTCCCAGGCCTCCATTCTTATTCTGAGGAATCCTACTACTGCTCATTCAGCAGCAGTGCATTTCTGAGCAATCCTTTCAGTTCTCAGTTATAAGAACTTATGTGGGAGTATTCACAGCTTACTCATTAGGTTTTAGAATGGAAATTTAAACAGGGCTAGAGATCCACAGATCATTGCTGCTTCAACATCCGGGCACTTTAGGGAAGAAAGTAAAAGGGCTACCTTTCAACTGGTGCTGATCACAGTGACTAGCTTGCCAGGGAGAAGTGCTGATTAAACCAAAATGTCATTTTTAAAGCAGCAATACTGCAAAAATAATCCAGCCAAAATGTTCAGCCCCCTGAGAGCAGGGAGTACACCTTTCAACTCAACTAGGGATTTACTTAGGCTTTCGCACTCAGCTTCTTAATTAACTTTAATTGTTAATGTGTAAATGATTGTAAATGAGAAGACAAGATGTTACTTTTGTGAGGTTGGTTCCTTAGGTTTTTCCTCCTATGATGATCTGGGTCTTTGCTCCTAAATTCCAGCCAGAATACCTGCAATCCACTAGCCACTACAGTAAGCCTTGCATGAGAGATTTGGTCCATAATGAATACTACTGGTTAAAGCTGATTCAGAAAAAAAACCCCAAACAAACAAAAAAACCCAAACAAAACCCACTATAGTTTGGAGGTGACAGTGCTTACAACTTTCCTTCTACATTCATTAAACCCCACACACAGAATACTGTACTGGGTCTGGCTGAGGGGGAGCTGCTTTTCCCCCTGGCAGCCTGCTGTGCTCTGTGTTGGTGGCTGGAGGCGGCACCAGTGTTTGGCTGTGGCCGGGCGGTGCCTGCCCAGCCCCGGGGCNGAGAGGTGGGGAGGGGGGTCTGGGTTGTCCTTTCCCTTTTCTTTCCGCACCTGGTCTTTGTTTTATTAAACTGCCTTTGTCTTGACCCAGGAGGTTTCTTTGCACCTCATTTTCTCCCCCTGCCCTGCTAAGGAGGGGAGTGACAGAGCGGCTGGGTGGCACCCGGTGTCCAGCCGGGGTCAAACCACCACAAATACATAAGCAGTTGTTCCTTTATACAAAGACATACGCATCCCTGGGGGTTCTGAACAGAGGACCTCCCCTTCTCCGCGTTACAATCTTTCTATCTGTCTATCAAGGCACTGGAGAGGTACAGGAAAGGAACAGGTACTATGATACAGATACTATGACAGATACAATGCCACATAACTTTTTAACACTAGAACGAATTTTTATTTTATAACCCATTAAATAAACCAAAATGCTCAAAAGTAGGAAAACATCTTTCTGAAAAATAAGACTCAATGTGTTCAGACAGTTTTTTCTGTATAAAATGTGCAAGTTCTTTACTGACTAGTGTAAGTGAAGTCAAACACTTCTTACATTTTTACTGGCTTGTTATCATACGACCATTTTCAAACTATCTAACAAAAACAGAACTCTCAACCTTTTTGTGATAGACCACCTTTCAGGAAGTGCACCTTTAATCAAGGTAGCTACTTTTATTTCAATCTAGGAAATAACTTGCATACAGCTACAATACACTGTTTTTCTTGTAAGTGCTTACTCAATTCATGATTTGCTAACAAAAAAGTCTTCCCCTACTTCCCCTCCTTTGACACATGAATAGAATACATTATGCCTAATTGAAAGCTGCAGTCAGAAAAACAATCAGACTGACATGGTTAATAACAGGAGCTTCTCCTCAAGCATCATTATAGACTAAATTGGAAGTGCATTTTTTCTAAATATGAAATCTGCCATTGTTACTCCATGTGAGCTGTTTCTCAGCTGGGTTTAAGAAAAAGAAATAAAACTCAGCTTCTATGGTTTTTTTGCATGCATCTGGACATGTAGATATCACATGTAATGCATACATTTCAGATCTATTATTGTTATAACTTTTATTTCCCTGATTAAATCATGAATACAAACCTGAGACAAAACAGTACTAAATGGCGTTCCTTTACTCTCTGGAAGTGTATTTTCGTAGAACGATAGAATCAAATAGTTTGGGTTGGAAGGGACCTTTAAAGGTCACTAGTCCAACCTGCCTGCAATGAGCAGGGACATCATCAACTAGATCAGGTTGCTCAGAGCCTCGTCCAACCTGACCTTGAATGTTTCCAGGGATGAGGCATCTACCACCCCCCTGGCCAACCTGTTCCAGCATCTCACCACCCTCATTGTAAAAACTTTCTTCCTTAGATCTAGTCTAAATCTACCCTCTTTTAGTTTAAAACCATTACTCCTTGTCCTGTTGCTACAGGCCCTGCTAAAAAGTTTGCCCCTATCTTTCTTATAAGCCCCTCTTAAATACTGAAAGTCTCCCTGGAGCCTTCTCTTTTCCAGGCTGGACAACCCCAGCTCTCTCACTGAGGGGCAGCTGATAGCAACTATTTTAATGAGTTAGTTTGTATTGATTTTAAGGTTAAATCATTTAGCCTAAGGTTCTTTATACAAGCATCATGCAAAAAACCTCACTTTCCCACAAAGGTAAGAATTATACTCAGTGTTCATTTCATATTAATCAAAGATGAAAACAAGCTAAAATAGAGACATTACTATTTGCCATATTTAGGACAAGCAAACATCTCAGGATGAGATACACATCTAAAATATTATACAATATTCTTTCACATATATTGTAAGTTTCCAGTATTTCCTACCATCCCAGCACTTAAATCCAAAAGAAAAGATTTCAGCACCATATTTCATTACATTAAATTCTTGACCAAATCCTATATAAAGCCAAGAAAGTATCCTGAAATATTATACACAAAAATTTGGCTCTAAAGCTGTATTTATTTTCTTCCTATGTAAAATTGTTTAAGCTAGAAATTTAATTATATAACTGTTTTAACAACTAAGTCTGAATGTTTTGATGTTACATTCAATTTCGCATACCCCAGTAGAAAACTCCACAGTTTCAACATTATCATCAGTGTTGCTTTATTTCCAGTGCCTGACACTCCAAGCATCAAAATATGTCCTCTCACCCTCTGAGGCTGCTCTGGAGAGGCTCAAGTTCCCTATACTGAAATACTTCCAAACCAAACACAGGGCTTTGAACCCTACTGTGGAGAGAAAAGAAGAAAATATTAGAGTCATTAAAAGCATTTCTGGAAGAGCAATGTTTCAAACACATTTTTTAATAGCCACGTTATTATCATCGGTACTCTCCAAGCCTCACTGGAGATAAAAAAGGACATTGGACTAAAGTTGTATCATATTGGTCTATCATTCATTTCATCATTTTTAAGGGTTAAAGTAAAAGAAAACAGACAATTTTAGAAATAAATGCTGAAAAATCATAGCAGTTCTAGAAAAGTTATTTAACTGTTTTCCCTATTCTCCTGTTATAACCTGTTATAAGACCGGCATCAGATACTGTTTTCCTTGTCCTTTTCAGATTCTGGATTCGAGGCCAGGACTGCCTTGTGCGCTCTCTCTCCCCCTCCCCCAGCCCCCCCAAGAAAAAAGAGTGTATGCTTTAAGAAACCACCGTCTTAATGATGAAAGAACATCAGGCTGTAAGAAAGTGGCTGAATTACAGAGGCCACATGCAAAAACTACTTGATATTGACATCTTTGTCTAAACTGATGAGGAATTTTTCTACAGAAAGAATGGCATTTTTGATTAAAATAACATTTTAGTCTATGTCCTCAGACAAAAGAAAATCAAAGTTATGGTATAACTTTTCTATCAAGGTGATTATGCACAGTAATGGAATGACTAATTTTTTAATTTAGACTAGACTTCCATTATATAACTACTGTAAAAAGGTTATAATTAAAATCTGCACACATGACCACACCGAACCTTATCATGTTAAAGTACTGACATCTACTCTAATCTTTAAAATGAAGATACTACATTTCACAGTTCTCACTACACTGATACTGGGGTTTCCTCAACAGTCTCTTTTTGTAAGTCTTTAGTGGCTACTTCTGAAGCTATTTCCCCACAGGTTTTAAGAGTGGAAAACACAATTTTACCGCAATAAAAATTAATTTTCTAAGTTATGAATACCTATTTACAGCCTCGCAAGCTACAAGGTAAGTTCCCAATTTCACATAATTCTATATATAGAAATTATATAACCTTAAAATTGCTTCAAAATGTTAAAAGAAAACCGAGATCTGAGGTTAGTACATCACTACTTTGTTTCCAAGCATTCTGTCTAATGCGATTTTTTTAAAACAATTAGTTATCTCTTCAATGTCTTTTTTATCCTGTTGTTTGTTTTCAGCTGTGTTCAGTATTGACTTCTCCATAAAACCACACTTACTATTTGCTGCTAATGAAACCAGCAGCAAACAAATTGACCTACAGAGAAATTAATCCAAATGGACAATTAGGTATTTGTGCTAATTGTGTTTGTTATTTGTCAGCTCCTTTATTTAGACCACTGCAAGGGAAGAGTAACTTATCTGGTTGCCAAGAACTTCTAAAGAGCTTCATGTCTGAATAGAACACAGAAGTATCTTACTACGTCTTTGAAAGTATTTTCTCAAGGAAAAGTTCGGCTCTTCAGTAAGCTTTTGTTTACAGTATAGCTTTGGATCATTTTCAAATACTGTTGCTGCTAACTAGAAAAGTACAAAATATTTTTTTCTTATTGTCTATGGGTTTTACATCAAAATGGCAGAGATATTTTTGTCTTAGATTCTTTAATGTCTACCATAAAAAAGCATTTACCTCAATTATTAGGTCCCAAAATCCATCAATTTCTCCTGTCATAATCACAAAATTCAGTACTATCTCTGCCCACAAAAAAAAACCCCAAACCAGTAAATCAAAAAAACATAACCAGTTTGGCAAAAAAAAAAAATCCAAAGAAACCCCAAACCCTTGGCACTTGCACTCTTCACTAACTGATTAACAAAAGCTTTCTTTGCAAAAATAATACTATTTTATACTATTAAACTTAGCCACCCATACTACTGGACTTAGTCTATTAACTTTTAAGAGGCCAATTCTATACATTCCACTTATTTTTTTCCAAAATAATACTTTCCCTTTACCTGTGTAACTTAAAACTGATCTAGCCACCAGCTGAAGGTCAGCCATCAAGACTTCTGCCACAATTATTTACACTTTCACAGGGGATTTGTTTGGGTCCCTAAAATAACAAAACATACAAAAGTGGGATGGGAAAACAACCTGCCGGGTAAACATTCTTCACAGAAATCTGGTGAGTTTAGTGGAACACAACATGAATAATGATGTAGCTCTTTAGCTTTTAAGTAGGAAAGTTTGTTAGTTTGTTATAGGCATCCTGTTAAATCTGTTATGGTAGGGAATAGTATTTTCACAAGAGAGGTAAGCATGCAAGCAAACTTACTATTTAGCATAAAGACTTGTAAATCCTAACAGAACACACAAGGTTTATTTCCTCATTATCTAGTTAACCAAAAATATACATCGCCATATGGCAAGTATGGATCATCCATGTACTATTAGAAGCACTGAAAGTTACCAAAGTCATAACCTTGGAATTGTTAAGCCTAATTTTTTTTCTATACTAATTTTAATAGACCTACAGCTGTATTAACATATAGATAATACATTGGCATGCAGTATTATGGAAAAGATTGTATTAACCAGTAGATTCTTCAGATAGGTAGATAGGTAAGTCAGGGAGCTTTTTTGAGTTTGCAGTATAAAAGCATACTTGGAACAGTGCTTTAATAATTTAAGAATGATGCAAATTTGGATCAGAAGACACAATATGAATAAGTCTAAGAGTACCTGAATATATTTTCTTCCCATTCAAACCCTCTATAACATTTTCTCCTTTGCATGTAAAATGATTTCCACATGAAGTCACAACAGAAGAACCACAGACCTATATTTCTTTCACTTAATTGTAGTAAAGGTGTGACATTTTACAAATATTAAGCAGAACTGGAATACTATTTTTACTCCTAATAAGGATTTATCTAGAAATTTGAGCCTGCATCTGACATACACATCAACACAGCTGATTTTGATGCAGAATTATTTTGGGGCCTGAATGTATAGTTTTTGACTAACATTCCTACCAATTACCAGCAACTGCAAAATAAAGATGCAGTGAATGTCTTCTCTAAATTTTCAAATGCCATCTTTTAACTTTTTTTTTTAAAGTGTAACAGGCCTGAATCAAACTCACAACAGAATACCTACCACGAATGTCCTAAATTCATTCCTCTCTTACTCTCCAGTGTGAAAGACATTAACAACAATAAGGTATTAAAGGCAAGTTCCTAAAATATGTACAGATTTGCTATGGTATTTCTAAAAGTTCTGACCCACATTATTCAAAAATATACTTCAGGGGAAAATTTGTATTTATTTGCTTAAAATTACCAGGTTATTAACATTTATGGAGAGCCTTTTGCAGAACTCAATTACCTTGGGTATCAGAGTGATATGGCCACTATGACAATACTACAGCTCACAAGTAGTGAGCACGAACTATCCACTTATGAATCAGATTGGCATTAGCAGATCAAGACAAGTCATGGAAACATGTCAGCCTGTCTTGAATAGACCCATTACGCTGGTGGAAAACACACTGGTGTATACACAAAGTGACATCAGAATACAAGCTGGTTTAAGTGCAAGTTAAGACACTGAACACTGTCTCAAAATAATTATTTTCTCAGTATAGGGCATTTTAAAACTTCCAGCACAGGTAATTTGTTCTATGCAATAAAGAGGGTCATAGTATTTCTCCTGGGAAACCAGAATCTCTCTTTTTTCCTTTTCTGGTATAAAAGAATAAATACAAAACAAAATGTTAGCAATTATATTAGCGTGCCGCGGCAAGATCTTTTCAAGGAGTGACCTGTAATTCAGGCAAAATATAAAATTCTATTAGAATACTCACTAAAAGGGTTATCAAGCGCTGGAACAGGCTGCCCAGGGAAGTGGTTGAGTCACCATCCCTGGAGGTATTTGAAAGATGCGTAGATGTGGCACTTAGGCACATAACTTGGCAGTTATGGTTGGACTCAATGATCTTAAGGGTCTTTTCCAACCTAAACGATTCTATGATTCTACCCATACTGTATCAGAGGGAAAAGTCCATCTGTGCTGGTTTTAGCTGGGATAGGGTTAATTTTCTTCATAGTAGCTAGTATGGGGCCATATTTTGGATTTGTGCTAAAAACAGTGTTGATAATGTGGAGATGTTTTAGTTGTTGCTAAGCAGTGCTTACACTAGACAAATACTTTTTCAGCTTCCTGTGCTCTGCCAGGTGCACAAGAAGCTCGGAGGGGACACAGCCGGGACAGCTGACCCCAGCTGACCAAAGGGATATTCCATACCATATGGCATCATGCTCAGCATATAAAGCTGGGGGAAGGAGGAGGAAGGGGGAGATGTTCGGAGTGATGGTGTTTGTCTTCCCAAGTAACCGTTAGCGTGATGGAGCCCTGCTTTCCTGGAGAAGGCTGAACACCTGCCTGCCAATGGGAAGTAGCGAATGGATTCCTTGTTTTGCTTTGCTTGCGCGTGCAGCTTTGCTTTACCTATTAAAGTGTCTTTATCCCAACCCATGAGTTTTCTCACTTTTACTCTTCCAATTCTCTCCCCCATCCCACCAGGGGGTGAGTAAGCGAGCGGCTGTGTGGTGCTTAGTTGCCAGCTGGGGTTAAACCACACCACTATCTAACCTAGTGTCCTGTGTCTCTGTTAACATCCAGATGACAATGAGCAGGAAAAGACCTTAAGAACAGGGAAAATACAGAGCAGTACTCTCATCACTAAATTCTTCTTAATCTCAGTAATTTGTGCTAATAAGAAATACCTGAACAGGAGAATAAATCTACATCTTATGTCCAATAGCCCTTCTTATGCTCTTCGTATGAACTTGCCTGATGACACCTTTCTCCTTTTTAATAACCTGTTCATATTCTTGACCTCATCATTACTTCACTAACAAAAAAGTTAATAATTCCAAATTAATTGGAAATTCCTAATGACATAAAAAATAATTTCATCTTTTATAGGGACGAGGTTCCTTGATTTAATGAACTTGCCTTTATGACCACTTTGCTTCAAACACCTTTAAAGCTACTGAAAAGAGGATGAACTGAGTGCCCTAGGGATTTTGCTACTAGTCATCTTTGATTTTCCTCTCCAACATTCCTGTCATGATAGTAGGGACATGCTTAAAGTAAAGGGATGCTCTGTCAGGTGCCCTGGAAAACACTGATCCTGAAAAGCAGAAGATCAGCATAAGATACAGCTTGTGAGGTTAAAGCTGCTGAAGGAGCTCTGGACTCTTGAATTCTTGTTGTACAGCTAATCTGAATGTTGAAGGCTACCATTTATTTTAAACTGTGAGACTGACTAAGTTAACTCTGGGTATAATCTATAGTAAAGATTTAACAGACAACGTAAGAGAAACAAATCACTGCATCATGCCATGCAGGAGTAATTGCCAGCAAAATATATGACCTTTTAGTATAAGAACACCTGCAAGATTTGTTTTGTAGGCTTCATCCAAAAGCCAGAGCAGTGCAAGAAGTGAATTGGGAACAAATTCACCTAATACAGCAAAAGTAGATAAAACAGGAAAATATTAGATGGCACTATATAGTAAATAATTCATGACCTATTGTCATTAAAGAGTGTGATAGAGGAAGGATGGGTGTCTGAAAGAGATGCTCAGGATTTAAATATCCATTCTTCTAGACATTAATGTTAGCAACAATAAAAAGCTCTCCTTCTTGAACAATGGGGAAAAAAACCACATTGTCTTTTATGGTTATTCTTCCAGCAAGAGCAGCATCTTCTATCAGCTATCTTTCAAACATCTGATCATTTAAAAAGCTCTGTAAACTATCATCACACACAAAATCTTTTATGCAAGACAGATTTCCCATAAAGTGACAGACATAAATACAGCACACATTGGAAAACATTACAACTTCAATGCAAAATTATCAAAGAAAGGACTCCGCAAATGTTTTAATCCTTCAGTAAATACAGTTGATAGAGTAAGTTATGAATAATGCTTATTAACTATAGAGAAGGCTTACATTTCATAAATTTCTAAATTAAACTTTGTATTAGCAAATGAGACCAGAACATAACAGATCATCATCTCTCATTTACACTCATTTGTAAAAGACCTAATTTGTAGATTGAAGATGAAATAATTGAAGCCAAAACTGTAATAATTACATGCAAGAATATATGGAAGAGGCTGACAATATGGAGGCACTGTGACCTTCTATAGCTCTTTGCAAGAGATCAAGTGTGGTCATTTAACATGCAATTTGAGGAAGAGTGACCCAGCAGCCAGAGTTCACAAGTCTCTTATATGTTCAAGATCCATACTTGCAATTAGGAACCATAACAGCAATTTTCCTGCAGTTCTTCCTAATGGGGAATATCACTGGGACAATCTTATATATCTTTCTCAAGAGCATTTATGCCTTTCTGAATATTTCTATGACATCTTACATGCAGGTTTTTAAAAGAATGTCATACTGAAGTACACAATGCCAAGAAAATGCAAAATAGAGCAATCAGGAACCATTCATCCCACAGCCTTAAGTCTATATATTATCTTGTAAATTGTTGATGTTTTTTCCTCATCCTTAGTTTATTGACCATTTTTGCACAACGGTTTGTGTCATTACATCTAATTACATAATCAGTGTGAATTCAAGTAGCCACTAAATGAGAATATTTAATGACCTATGATTTATTGAGCTGCAAAGCATGACAGACTCTAGATAAGAAACAGCTTCAGCAGTGCATCTAACAAATACCTTTTCTTTTCTGAAGTAGGAAGTCTGAAAATAAGGTAGTAGTGGAGGAGTAGCACAGTAGTGAAGATGTAGAAAGGAAATGGATTTCTGCAATAGAACTAGAAGAAAGTTAAGGAGATGTACAAGGCAGGAGACATGGACACCCTTCTCTCCACTGTCTGTATAGACTTCTGTGAAATAAAACATCTAAACAGAATTTTTTTTTTTAAAAGCAGCTCTATAAAATCCTAAATAAATTGAATGAGGAAAAAGGACCCCATACATCTGAGACATATTGCATTATAAACTTTATCATTGCTCTTTCATAACATCTGTTCCTCCCCACCCTTCCAAAAAGAGTTTCCTGTCCACTTCAGTTTCTCACGCTCAGTCACAGCTGAGGAATCAAAAAAAAGATAACACTTTTTTTTTTTAATAGAAGCATGAATATAATTTTTATGCCTTCTAAAAATAATCTAAAATATATATCTGATTAAAAATTGCCATAGAGCTCTTCTACATGAGGACACAATATTTGGATAGCTTGAGAAGTTGTGGTTTCATCCATAAAATTATAATGTAAGAACTGAAGAATATTATTCTGTGTGCATGTGTTATTCACTGTGGGTTTTGAATCTCAAGAGAAATTTGAGTTTGAGTGCAGCAATCCCTAAAGACTCAGTCTTAAACATTTCTGAAGAATGAACTCATTACATATTTCTGAACATTAAGTCACAGTGCCTCATTTCTGTTATGTAGAGCCCTTCTGAAAGATAAAAATAAGTCAGTGGAAGATCAGATTTCACATACATATATTTTGTTGCTGTTGTTTATCATGAAATGAACTTTTCTTTGATTTAAGGTTACCTCATATAAGGTTGACTAAGTACGGTATGCAGTGCCATGGGGGTTTTTTTCCACCTTATAAAACAAGACTTTTATGATAATTAGAATAGCCTACCTTCTTTGAAAAGCTTTCAAAACAATGACACAGCTAGCTACTTTGCTTGCTAGACTCAAAATCAATAACATTTTTTTCCTTTTAAACTTTCATCTATATCTCAATGTTCTTTTTCTTTGCTTACACTGTTTACAGCTCCACTCAACTCCTTTCCCTCTTCTCAATTTTGTGACTGTGTCAAAAATCAGCCATCAAATTGTCATTCTTTTCAGTCAGTCCTAAATCAAGATGAATTCACAATAACGATCGGAGACAAACAACTCTATTTGTTCCTAATGGTGCTGTATAATCCATTCTTCTCCAGAAGAACCAAAGAACTAATTTTCTTTATATTTTATCATTTAAGTGTAGTTGTAGGTACAGTTACCTACATTTCAACAATTCCGAAAGAAAAAAAAATAGAAAGTAATATTGGGATGAATGGTACAGTTTCCCCACATTTAAATCAATACTGAGTAGTTTTGCTTCAGTAACATGATATAGTCATATTCCACTCTTTCAAACTATTCATAACAAGATTATACATTGCCAGCCTGAATTTGAAGAAAGAATTGACATATAAAACTGCATGTTCTTGCAAATAAATGAGCAGCCAGTATTACAGAGAAAAGAAGTTCTCTTCTTAATTTAAGCATAAATTGACTATACCTAAATTTATGTCCCTTATACCAAATGATTTGTTATTAATATGTTCAGTTCAATTCATCAAAAAGCTCTTGACAACACATTTTTCTGGTTGTTAACACCACACAGTCAAAAACCTGAAAAATGTATCAGCCCAGGAGTTTAACAAAACATTAAATATCAGATTACAAAAAAGTATCAAGTATAACACACAATATGCAAGTGGAGATTCTCTGGAAAACCTTAAAAAAAAAAAGTTTAAAAAAACCCTCACAAATACAGCTTTTGCTGTTCTTTGTAACTCCTACAAAAACAGTTTGACATCCCCTTTTCTGTGATGTCCTGCCTTGCAAAAGCTGTCCATTACTTCCTGGCCTTATCTCAAATTCACATCTCTACTTACGTTCCTACAGACTATAGCACAACTTCCAACTACTGTAGACTAAATGGTTATAAGGGTAGAATTATGATCCCACCCGCTCACCACTCTCGCTTCATTACTTGACAATTTGTTTTGCTTAGCATCCTTTCTTCTGCCAGCATATTTCCTTTATACAGTGCCACACAATGTCTCTCTCTTGCTGAGACTGGACTCATTCCTCCTCAGAAAAGCTCCATCCCAACATTAACATGTCTAACTAGAAATGATGTTTAGGTGAAGAAATGGGTGTTCCTATTCACACACAGCCAAGACTGACTAATTAAGTCCAAATTGTCTCCTCCCCACTCCACCTCCCCGCNTAAACCTGATAAAGCACCCGTTCCTCTAGAATTTCTGGAAATACTCAGCACTGTCATACAACTTCACGTGATATTTCAATATGGTTTTTTTTAATAGTTTTTGAAACATTCCACTCCTCCTTACTTTTCCTGTAACTCAAAAATGTATCCAGCTTCTTTTATACTCATATCCAGCTCCCACAGCCGTTCCATTTTTCCAGGTATTCATTCACTTTCCAAATACTACTTCATCTCCCAAAACGTCTCATTATAATTTTTCCTTATGTTTGTTGATGTCACTAGATACTGCAGTTGCTTTGGATTTTGTTTGTTTTAAACACATTAGTATTCCGTCATTTAACCTTAGCTGGCAAGTTTGCATGCCTAATTCAAGCACGTAAATTCCTTCTATATCTTCAGTTAAAAAAAAAACAAATAGGTTATTCCAGCAGGTGATTCAGAGCATCCATGTCACCAGCTTCTTTCTTTCAGTTGACTTATTGCCATTTGAAACAACTTTCTTTTTAAGATGTCTCTAAGATTTTGTAGTATATCACTGCAATTTTAGACTTCTTCACAAAGTGATATTATCCTACCATGTAAGAAAGTCTCTAAAGAGCAGTAGATATTTGGAATCAGCTGACACTGCCAACATGTTACATGACTATACATATTTGCAGGGTTTTGATTTAGACATGAACAGTTATTATAAAATTACTATATAAATC
>WAAD01015208.1:48989-63888 GCA_013389945.1 Fregata magnificens
TCCTCAATTATCTATTGGCCAAATTAACTATTAGCAAGAAACACCAAAATACAATTTACAATAATTTATTATCTGTGTCAATCATACAATAATAAAGAAAAACACACTTTATAATTTCTTTTTCTAAGATGTAGGAAAGGTACATCTTAAAATGAATACGTAGTATCATAATAAGCATCTCATTATATAGGTTATATTCTACATTAAAAGGCCATGCCAAAATCACTTGGTCTGACCTTCTGCAAAACATATACCATAGAAAATCATTTACCTTAATTTCTGCATCCCATATACAATATCTTTTTGCAAAATTCACTGTGATTTGAAAAGTAATGGAATCTCCCTCATAGCTGCAGGCATGCTATTTTCAATTTAAAATAATCAACTTATTTCTAATTTGAATCAGTTTATCCTAAGCTTTTGAATCTTAAATCTCTTTCCAACTTTTTATCCTAGATTCAGGAACCATCTTGTGCCATATACCTTTCTGCCTAGAAACTTAATCTTGTTTCATAAATCAAGACAACTTCCAAAATCTCCTTATCAGACATACTTTCCTGAGCTCAAATCGTTGTTTGTGTTTCCTGAGTTCTTCCCAGTATTCCAACATCTTTTAGACTTGCAGACAAGTGAATGGAACCTAGTACTTAGAAATTACTTCACTAACATCATGAAAAAAATAGCACAACCTCTGAACTCTTTCTTACACTTCTCTCTAAGTACTATACTCTAAAATACCATCTGAGCTACAGCATCATAATTGAAATTCTCACCTCATTTCAAGGGCTATCTGCATGTTTCAGTATCACTGAGTCCTTTAGTAGAAATGTGGTTGTGTCCCAGGTAGGCTTTGCACTTGGATACAATATAACACGTTCTAAACCATAAATTTTATTTCTTTAATTTAATGATGTTTTTTCATTAATGTTGTCAAATTGCTTTCTAGCATTTTTGGGGTTCTACCACTATGTTCTTAATACCTGTTTTAGACAGAACATGTTAGTCAAAATGAATTGTAAATTGACAATATTTTGAGCATAGAAAACTGTTTCCGATTTGCAATAAATATGTGTATACAGCAAACTATATATTTTAACAAGTTTTAAAAAACCCTGCAAAGTGAAAAAGTCAGTCAGTAGCCAAAAGAGTGCTTACTGGACTATTCCTAACTTAACAAACTGAAAAACTTTGCTGCTTATAGATAGGTATACCCAGAAAGCCATATCACAGTTGGACTTACTATATGTGCACAACAATAAATAAACCATCTCAGAGTTTCCAGTCTAACAAGATAGTAATGATGGTAACAGACAGTCAATACATAAGCGAAATATTTGAATCGAATTCCTTTTCCAGGAATAACAATAACGGCATACTGCATGCTGTAAGGTGAGACCGTATGCTGCACATGGGAGAGTTGTTCGCTATGCTAATATCACTATACCACAGCTAATACCATATCTAATATCACACCTTTGTTTCATTTTTTAGACTTAAGCTATTCACAACCAAATGTAAACACTCTACCAATTGCATTCAACATGCTATTAAACAGCTTTAGTCTTTTTATGTATATGTATGTATACACATACATACCCGTATTCAGAGAGACAAAGAATCAAGACTACCTGAATCTGAAATGCCTTAATTTTGGCATTTGTTGGAAACTGACTGCTTTACTTGATACATTAACTCAATTTTTTTTCACCATTACATGAAAGTAATAGCAAAATGCAGTTATAACCTGCACAAATTAATGACATAATTAATAAATATTGAAATACACTTAACAGAAAAACAAACAAACAAACCTGCTGTAAAGCGATATGCATTTTTTTATGTTTATGTGACCAAACTGTAAAGTTCTGAGCACGACCGTAGCATTATTATTATGCTCCATTCTATTCAATACATGTTAGGACAACCTGCTTCATATGCACTTTAAGTTTTTAAACAATAAACAGGCATATATACATGCTGAACTACAAACTATTAGTAGAGCCATGAGGTAAAATATGATCAAAGAAATTTAGCATGATTTTATGGAGCCGAGCAGTACAGATGAAAAGGTGGTGGTGAAGGGTATGACTGCATATATAAATACATACAAATATGTGTATCCATATATAATTATTATAGTACACACAAATGTGTATATCATGTAAACTACACGTGTGCATGTCCTAGTTTCGACTGGGACAGAGTTCATTTTCTTCCTAATAGCTGGTATAGTGCTGTGTTTTGGATTTAGTATGAGAATAATGTTGATAACACAATGACATTTTAGTCGTTGCTAAGTAGTGCTTACACTAGTCAAGAGCTTTTCAGCTTCTCATGCTCTGCCAGCGAGAAGCTGGAAGGGGGCACAGCCAGGACAGCTGAGGCAAACTGGCCAAAGGGATATTCCATACCACATGATGTCATGCTCAGTATATAAACTCGGGGCAACCACTGCTTGGGAACTGGCTGGGCATCAGTCAGGAGGTGGTGAGCAATCACTTATTTTGTATATTCTTTTATCGTTATTATTAGTATTATTTTCCCTTCCTTTTATGTCCTATTAAATTGTCTTTATCTTAAACCACAATTTTTACTTTTTTTTCCCAATTCTCTCCCCCATCCCACTGGCGCGGGTAGTGAGCGAACGGATGTGTGGTGTTTAGCGCACGTACAGCCCCAGACATGGACAGGATTGACAGATTAAATGCATAAGCATTCAAACACACACAGAGCCAGATTTCTTGGTTTTCCCCAATAAATATGCAACTTCGCACGTGTTAGTAGAAAACTGATAAAGCATGAATAGCTGTTTCAGACTCAGTTCCTAGGGACATTGAAACAAAGCTAGGAAAAAAGCTAGAAAAAAAATTTTTGAGGAGTAATATTAGGCATACATGTTTATAGTAGAACTATGAAAGGAGAAACATGAGAAAACAGAGTTTGCATTCAAGTCTGATGTACTTTCATCTGTAACAATATCACACATAGCCTCTGCAGCAGAGGAAGATAGTGAAAAAAGAGCAGTCATGAAGTCTCATGCATAAATGCTTAAAGCTTCTTTTATGAAGCAGAGAACATTGCTCCAGATAAGACTCATTACAAGTTGCACAGGTTCTTTAAAATCTGTAGCAAAAGATATCTGTGCAAAATGCCATTAACTTGCTATTATTTTTTTGTCTCTATTATTCACAGTTGCTCAGCCTTAGGATATTTTTCAATTACGTTCCTTAGACAATAATAACTCATAATGGTATTAAGTTACTGAAATATTCACTTCAATGTTAATAGTTGATAAACAATACAAAAATGATTTACATAAAACTCATGCTGGACAGAAATTACAGTTTTGGGTGAACTAAATTCTAATCAAGAAGTATACAAATACATCATAGAAAGAATTCAAACTAAAGCAGAGACCACCACAGATTATTGTTATCCTAAATTTAAGAACTGAATATACAAAATGGGTTGCAGTGGGTTTTTTCCCCACCCCATTTATTTCTGGACTTCCTTTCACCTTTTTTTTTTTTTAATCATTTGCAATTTCATAGTGACTTCATCAGCTAGGGAGAAATAAGTCTTTGGCAAAAGGTGTTGCAAGTAACACAAGATAATGAGGGATATTGCATTTTAGAAATGAAGTAGCATACAGTATGTGATAAGCATTGTCCAATGAACAAGTCCGCAGACTTAGATGCGAGAAATCCAGAGACTGATTACAGTCTTTCAAAGCATACATCTGTAACATAGAGCTTATCTATAGCATGAGTAACATTATTAACAGAAATAACAGTGGGAAAGATACCATGGTGATATGGTCTTGAGCTGGCTAGCTCGCTAAAAAATGTCCGATAGCATGTTGTGCCATATTTGGGTTGTTAGCATGTTTTCAATTACATACCACTTTATCTCACTACTACTACAAACTGTTACAATGTATGACATGCCTTTGTTTGCTGGCTAGAGCTACCCACAGACTTCATCATCTACTTTTTCTTAATCTCAATTCACAAGCAAAAATAATAGTCTTCCTGGACTAGAAGAGGTATGGTGAAGATGAGTAAAACAAACCCAAGGAATTGATAAATCTGCTGAGGATGGAAGGAGAGAGATGGGGTGGATGAAAGAAGGAAAGACAGGTCTTATAACTGAATCCAGGTAAATGTAAAGAAGCTTAAAATTTTTACAGCCACAAGGATTTTCCATTTTTCAAGTATAGTGATGGTTATAAAACATGCATGATATACAATAAAACTGATTTGTCTTACTTAAAAGCTGTATTAAATGTCAGCCTTGTTTTCTCAAGAGATCAACATTGTTATGCTACTTTCTCTTTCCAATTAATCTCAATCTAATCATACGCATTTAAAAACAGCGACATGCTTAATGTTTCATTCATTAATATAATCCTCGAACTTTGATTTGCTGGTGTTTTGTGGGAGTATTTTTAATTTTTCTTCTCCTTAATAGTGCAATTTTATACCAGTATATAAAGATTGGACTGCGTTCCTGTAAAAAAATATTGTAAAAAAGCAGTGGAATTTTCAGAATGGCAACTCTTTATATAAATATCCATAATTAGATTTTCTGCACAAAACTTAGTCCTAAAGCTTATGCAGGAATGTACAAATCCTCCCACTCACTGCAAATTCAAAGTGATATTTGATGGATCCGTTCAATCAAAATCATAGTTTTGTGCCACTTTTTATGTTTCCTCAATCCTGGTAATTAGCAACCATTTCCCCTATCACACATAAGTTTGAGCAACTGAGAACACCAGAAGAACACCTGCTTTAATACAAAACCACATGAGCTATCTCTTAAACATAGTTGTGGTGGCCACAGGCGTCCAAGACACAAGGAATGTTCCAGCCATGCTATTCCCAAAGCAAGCTAACAATGTTCAAAAACAAATCTTAGCGAGCTATTCAAAATTTATTTAATCATATAATTTTATTTAAGGCTTTTATGATTTCTATGGGAAACAATTTCAAATAATATTTAAGTAGTATAAAACATATCTGGCAAAACGCTACCTTGATACAGCTTGGTTGTTACATATAAACTACTAGAATTCAGCTCCCAGGTAGCAAGATTGTTTTGTTTTGCAACTGTCATAAAGCAGTTTCTCATAAACTGGTAGTTAAAAAACAGTTTGTATATTTAAGGATTCCTCAATTTATCCATTGCATCTATAAAAATGTTAATTAAAAGTACACCAAGACGCTTCAACTTCTCCTAAACATACTTTTTAGACAAAAGGAATAGGATTCTTCTTTTTATGTTTAACGTTTTTATGTCAACTTCATGGCCAAGTGGTGTTTGTTTCTGTACATCTCAGGCATTGCCTGACAGCAGACATGCTGAGCACAGATTTACCTGGCACACTAGAGCATCTCACAGCACCAGCTTACTGCCTTCTCCACTATTCTCCAACTCCGAGAGCACTAGGAGCACTTGGGTTTCAGTGGAGCTGCAGCACACAAATACCGTCAGTGCTAGGACATGGTGTTGGCAATAGGGGCAGACAATGGTCATGACAGGTGATTTTAAAGCTTCTATCTGAAAATGCACCAGGGCAAGCCAGTTGGTTATAGCTAACCCTGGCTTGGTTTGTGCTCCTGGCCTAGAGAGAAGCATTTCATTCACAGGGGCTGCACCGGCACATCCTGGTGCCCTGAGATGAAGACACCAACTAGTTTGTCCTTTTTACGCAGAGTTGCAACAGAATACAGACGTGAAGTCACTAAGAAGTGGGGAAATTCAGCTGTTAATGGCAGTTCTCATTAAAAGCTGTTACATAATTTTCAGACTTTAACTTTTACAGTTTCTGTTGCCAGAACAAATGTAGAAGTGACATAAAGTGCCTTTTGTATTGTAACTTCCCCCTTTTAGCATACTAACAAACAATCCTCAAACAGCTCAGGACAAACACGCTAATTCTTATTAAAAGTCAACGCATACGACATTGCAGTTCACTGCAGCACAACAGAATATTATGTATACTACTCACTCTGGTTTTGAGGTCCAACCTTTGCTAATCCCTGTGAAGCTGCAGTGACAAGTTCCAATGAACGGTTCTGAGCTACCAGAAAATTAGCTCTCTCGGATATTCTCTATCAAAATTAAGCAATAATGAATACAAAGCCATGCTTTTTCTTTCAGTAATGCAAATGGCTTGCCTAAGTCAGTTCTACCAACAGTATTACAATGCACAACACAACTTTGTACTCATTACTTTTTCAGAAAAAAGTGAAAAAATGTAAATAACAATGTAATTTCAGTCTAGAAAAGGAAATACTATTGTGTGCTTTGTACTATAAAAGAGTGCAGTTGCCATTCAATAGAAAAGAAAGCTGTTATGGATGGACAGACGGTTGTTCTACATAGCTCCTGGGTTTGGAGGAATAATTTTGTCACTGCATTTAAGGTGGGAGAGGAGGAAGAGAGAGACAGAAATTTTATGTTTGCTGGGCAGCCACAGCACAAAGAAATATGAAGCTGACTAATAAAAACCTGAGTCCTATACATATGCAAACAAAATGGCAAAAAGTTATTTCATTCATAGAAAAATCAAAAGTTAGCATTTTTCACATAAGGAATTACACTTAAAAGCAGTACAAGTACTTAAATATATCATGACATTATACCTGTTCTTAATTAATCATATTAAAAGACATTAGGGGCCAAACACATTTCTAATAATTAGAAGAGTAAATGACTTATAAAATCTACAAATCAAAAAGTTTAAATATTAAAATGACCACAGTCTACCTTCTCCTCATACATCATACTACGCACTGTCAAAATAAATGTCATAGTCTCGTGGCCAAGCAGTAGGTGCCAGCTAGTCACCTGCTTCACAGTCAGTTTCTCTTCCCTAACCACTAAGGAAAAAGCTACCTGATGCTGGACCCTGGCCACCTCAAGGCCATCTTCCTTCTCCCTAAAACCAGTCTTTATAAAGTAGACTTTCAGCAAAGCAAGGACTCATGTCATCCGTTTGACCCACACCTGTCACTGCTGTTTTGCTTAAGCTTTCACTGCAATGAGACGCTACTAAGCCTTAGGTGAGAATATCGAAGGCTACTGTCACTCTTTCCTCCCGCGGCTGGAAAAACAACTTTTTGTCTCTGGCCTACAATCAGTCAGACTTCTTCCTCCCCGCTTTGCTCAAGCTGAGCACAGCTTCCTGTGTAATCATATATAGCAGATATGTTACAGGATAGTAGCATGGCAATAGAAAAACTAGTTCCCCTCTCACCCCACCGTAAGTCCTTCCCTAAAGGACTGTCATAAGAAATTATAAAATCACCTAAGCCAAAACCTCATCCACAAAAGTAAACTTCTCCATATTTCTCTATCTCCATCCACACTTACAAAGTAGTGTTAGAAATCCATGCCCTCTTTTCCAGAATCTGGTCTTGTCTTCATTTATGTTAGCTCTACACAGCTTACAAATCAAGCAAACAAGTATTTGAAAGAAAAATACCTGGAACTACAGATGTCACCCATGGCAGGAAGTAAAGTATACCCTTTCTGACTGTAACCTACATTCACCTGCTGTTGTTACACTCCACACAGTAGCAGTGCCATCAACATCTCCAGTCAGATTTCTCCATCTTTTACCCAAAGCCACTATACTCTCTCAGGTTACAGTTTGACGGTTTGGGTTTTTTTAAATAACCATAGATCTGGCCTTAAAAATGGCTTCACTTAAAACTTTTGAGGTAGCGAGCAGCTTTCTAAACAGTTATTTTAAAAGAAAGCTGTACACTGTGCCAGCTGGAAACCTACGTAGAGAAACAACTAGCAAGTTCTTACAAACCTCTTTTTGGCCTCATATGCTCTTCCATACATTGTACACAACAGCACATTCAGGAAAATGATTTTATGAAATTATCCACTAATGTACAGAAATTTGACAATTTGTTTGAGCTCTGTATACATAATTACATAGGATTACCGATCTGAAACCCAATTTCCTAAAACTTTGCTAGTAAGATCTCAAACATGAACCCACAGAAAATTAGTACTTCAAAAGGCAAACTGATGTAAATAAGCAAGAATGTCTCTTACCATTGATGCTGGGTAACAACTGTACATAGAACCGTTTTTTACATCTTTGAAAACAACTTATTTTTGCAAAAGCTATACTTATTTGGTAAAAAAAAATCAAATACATTGCATGAGACAAAGGACTTAGTACAGTACGTGGCATAGGTGACTTCACTTTAGGTCTGAAAATAAGGTGTTTAATCCCCCCACCCCACTGCCAAGAATTCAAACATTCTCAGTTTGAAAGAATTGTAACCTTATACTTTTCTAATGCACACACCATTATCAATGCTTTCAGTTAAGAAAAGTTAAATAAACTTAGATGATTAGTAGTTTTTTAATTTATTTTTAATTAATTAAAAACCACCAAATCAAGTAATTTCTAAATCAAGGTCTCTTTGAAAAAGATACATACTAGTTTAACCAAACTATCTCTGAGAAATCTGCACTTTTATACAAGAGATCAGGTAACATAGCCAAATGGATCCCTAGTGATATAGTTTACTACTCCACGAAAAAAAACCATCAATATAAAATTTAATAATGGTCCCAATACAACTTGGATTTTAAAACAGTGGTACTGTTCCCAAATCCAGGAGATCTGAAGTGAGTGAAGGCTCACAAAACTAATTCAACCTTCTTGTATGTAAAACCTGAATGAATTAAATGCCAGGAAATTCTTAACTCACTATTAACAGAATACAAATAAACATCATCTCAGAAGTTAGGGATATTACCCACACAAGTAAGCCAGGAAAAAACCATAACTACGCAAAATACTATTCATCAATAGGGGGTTTTTTTTAGCATTGCAACATACATGGGTGTTTATACTGACCATGTAAACTGTAGAAATCAATATCCAGTGTTATTAGAAAACTTTCACACAAAAGTTTTACAAAGTTTATCATTAAAATGAGCCAGTGCATTTAAAGTATTGAACTTGCATCTGCCTTCACACATCACATATGCCTGTGATACAGCATATCCTTGTCAACTTAAGCGAATAAACCACACGACGTCATTTGAGCTAACCCCATTTGGGAGGGGGAGTATTTATCCCCCAGACCCTATGAATGGTTTATTTCTTTCTGAACTGTTCCACATGAGCATGAAAAGAGGCTCGGTTACCACTACACAATAACTTGGTAACAAAGCATTACTTGTCTGTAAAGGTGCTGCAATGGGGCACCCCCTAGAAAAGCATACCTGAAAGAAGATCATTTAATTCTGCAAGCTGCTTCTCTCCCGAAAGGCATAGAAGTCAGGGAAATCCAGTCTAAAGAACAATGTGACCTTAGTTACTACAAATTGAATGGTAATTGCTCTTTCTCTCACTCTTATTAAAAGAAAAAAAAAAAAAAAGCCTAAAACCTGCCACTTACTGAATCTTGGGCTCAGATGCTGCCCTGCTTACACTGACGCCTTGCTTGGTGTCCACAGAGGGCTGTGCAGCCTAGTGCCCCTGTCCACCTATGCCCTGAAGCACTACCAGCAGGCACAGCAGGAAGCATAGCAGCAGGAGAAAATAAAGCAGATGTTACAGGAGTACAAACAGGCCTAGGAGAGCAGGTGCCTCACGTGCCCTGACAGCCATTTTGCTGCCCTGGCAGCCAGTCGCCCGACCACGCTAACTCACTGACTGGGGAAAGTATAGCTCCCCCGCTTCACTTCCCTGACTCGCCATCCTGCCATGGAAAGGCTCTGTCGCGGGAGAATGAGGGAGAGCAGCCAGAGTGGTAGGAGGGGTTTTACTGAAGCGGGCAGGGGTGGCAGGTGAGAGGAAGGCTGGCTGCAGGAGCTGCGCCCTAGCCAGAAGGGAGCAGGGGGCCCCCAGCCTGGCGGAACCTTCTAGCGCTGGAGAGGCAGCAGGCCCTGAGGAGCGGGCAGAGGGCTGGCTTGCTTGCTGCGGGAAAAGGTGTGGGCAGGAGAGGTCTCTCTGGGAATGGAGGGAAAGGCCTTTTCTCAGGAACCATGAGGGGACTGAAGGCATTTTGCAGTTGGTGAGTATCTGAGGTGAACGAGAGGAAGCCCACAGAAAAGGACTCGCCTCTGCAAGGACGCAGCGAGCAAGGGAAAATGGGTTTGCAAACTTGTTTATTTTTATTTCATCTTACCCAGCAGATCTGAGGTTTTCCTATTTTATAGGTCACCTAGGTCTAATAAAAATCAGTTTTAAAGATTATAAAGCTTTGGTGTTTTGGAAAGGGGTAGGGCTTGGTTATTGTGCCTGCGAGATGATCTCAAGCCCTACTTCCTGTATCAGTTTACTTAGCAAAATGGATTCAGGCAGAAAATCGATAAAGCAGCAGCAACTTTCAAAATTACTCAGTCTGATCTGAAGAAGTGTGGACTCCCAGAAGAGACAAACCCCAAAACATTATGTACAATGTATTGTTCTAGGGAATCAAAACAAGCATAGAAAAAAGAAAATCAATAGTCTTTCAGCCACATGTAATTTCACAGTATCAAATATGTGCAAATATTTGTGCCAAACACTATTGTTTTCCTAGCAGATGGATCAGTTGAAAGTGTTTAGAGCTGGTAGATTAGAAAGTGCGCTGTTTATTGCTATACACTGTTGCCTTACATTACAGAGACTACCCAGCAATAGTTCAAACTCAGTTTGAAGGGGAAAGTATGAGCCTTTTTCTCCTGAGTCCTGCACTGCATCATACTCCCCAGATAATGTCAAATCTGGGAGATAAATCCATCCTCTAGAGCTGAAATGGGAAAAAGTGAAGAAAAGACATACTTCTGGCTGCTGGGCAGCACCTCAACTTCTCTGAAGCTTTGGAGGACTCAAGGGAAAATTTGTTATATATGCACAGAGCTGGTTACATGAACAGGCAGAGCTGCTACAGGCAATCCCCTTGCTTTCCCTGGTGAATGTACAAAGATAGCAGGATTATTCTGCCATATTTCCCATTGTTCCCATGCTACAAGGCAGCTGTTAGCCGATGACAGTGAAAGATTTATTGCATCATGTAACTGCAGCAGTGCAAGACCAGGCATATATCCCTATCTGAGATGTGTCATAATCCCATCAGATTGCCATCTTTGGCACCTTTGGATATTCTGCATCCTTTCATGAAGGTGAACAAAAACCATTGTGATCTGCACTTCAGAACTACGGACTAACCATATCACTCTGTATGTTGTACTAAGCCTTCAAACTGTGTACAATAGCAAGGGTCAAACTGAAATACAATTTAATGTAACACTGGGTTTCTTAAAGTATTAAACCTAGTTCAGCATATCAGTTCTTACTTTCAAAGCAATCAGTAACATAACATAGAGATTACATTAGAAATCTTTAACTACTCTATTTTCTAAATCTTTCTTGAGAACCAGTTCAATACAATAGTATTAGCATTCTCAGCAATTAAGGAGTGTCACAAATCTCCCAATTTGTTTGGGGTAGAAGTGATTTTGTGGAGCAGAGGAGAGAAGAAGAGGAAGGCAAAATAAAATGTTAGAAAAATACATTGCAGGACAAAACACCTTACTATGCGGATGATTCTCCTTTTAAGGAAAGGATGAAACAAAAAACAAGCAAGCCAACACCATTAGTCATACCATCGAATGGATGCTGCAAAGCCTTCAGACTACCCAATGAGTCAGATACTTGACTAGGTCGGATGCAGTGATGCTGCTTGCAGAAGCCCAATACGCTGCCTGCTAGCAGTCTCAGCTCTAGTGGCTACATTAAGGAGCAGGTGGGGTTTTTTTGAAAGCTCAGATAAGGAGTACTGGTGTCTCTGTATGCAAATGTAAAACACCCAGAAGGGAGAGCAAGATGAGCCTTTGGAAAATGGTCCCAGAGTTATCATCATCACAGGCATCTCAACGTTTTTTTCAAGTCCCACTAATTCTGATTGTATCCTTTACTCCTTTTAGTGTGCCTGAAAGGAGAATGGGATGAGAGAATACCATCAGAGAGAGGCTAGAAAATATTTTCAGAAGCTATAGATCCATTAACAAGGACTGAACAGAATTTTTAAATGGATCATAGACAAAGTACTAAAGAAAAAAAGAATTCTTTAAAGAAAAAGGTACTTCATGGAGGAGATGACGACTTTTATAATGAAAAAGGCAGCATAGTGACTACATTTTCCTAGATGAAATAAAAAGCAAATTGACAGTATGGAAACCCCACAAGAGAGCTATGGCCTGTAGAACTGCCAATATCATTTAAGGCCAGGAAGAGTTGAGAGAGGCAGGCCAAAGTAAAATTATATTTCCCTACAGGGATGGGACAGAGAAAGAAAATTCTACTGAGTGAGAGAAAGACCAGTTTGAAATGAAAGGAAAAATAATTCAAAGAGAAAATTTTGTGAAGAAATGGTTTGTTAATAGATGATAAAAATAGTTTGAAATTTGGCAGCGGGAATGCAAATGGAAGGAGCAGCCTAACCATTTTTCATCACAATGCCGTGTTAGCTCATGCAGTAGCAGTCCTCAAACATGCTTTTATCAGCTAATTCAATGTACACAACGGGTGCACATCTTACCTCATTTAATACTATATTGTTTACAGAAAGAATAGGCAATGATTGATAGTAGCATACTATATTTCCATCTGATATTTTAGAGACTATTACATGTGATCAAGTGTAATATACAAGCTGATTCCATCTTATCTGATTAAACATACTAGAGCTTATTCAAATAAAAGCCTCACCAAACCTGAACTGCAAAAGAAATGATACAACTCTGAAATATTTCTATTTTGCTAATCAAGTTACTTACAGGCTTTCAGCCATTTCAGAATTCTGGTTTTATCAAAATATAAAGCATCAAGGTTTAAAGTCGTAAAATTCAGGTTTGTGAAACATCCAGAGGAACTATTATCTAAGACATAAGTAAAGGCTAGAGAAAGTAGCATACAATTAATAGGCATTAGTATGAGTGATTAGAATCAAAAAGACAGAAACAGTGAACCTCTACTGCAGACTAGAACTTCTCAGGATACATGGACTCAATAATTTAACTAAGCTGTAGCTTTTACCGTTAAACTAAAAAACAAGCCAGAGTTATTTAGTGTATTGAAGTCCCACAATGATTAGACTTATTCACTTAAACTGGCAAATAGCCTCACCTTAAATACTGGACTACTATGAATACTTTCCATAGGGATACTACTTAATAATTAAAAGAGTGCAAGATATATATTCCCATTATCTTTGGTAGCTTCAGACACAAACTATATTATTAATCAAAGATAGTGTGAAAACGGTTGTATAAATGGGAAGATGACATGAGACCTTTCATGGTATTGCATAGAGTTGCATACAATCTAAGCAATCAAAACAAATTATAAAAACCATTAGTAAAGTAATCAATGAAAGCAATGAGAAACAAAAACATACTAACCGAAAAGAAATAGTCCAAAACAAAAACCTGCAAATTCTAAATTAGGACAAATAAGATGAACAAAAAGGCCAATTTCATTTAGAGCTGGAATTAAATTTTTTTGTGAAACCTATTTCCCCTTTCTCCTAATAGTAAAATATTACTGATTCTGAAGCATTGGTGTATCCCATAGGAGTGCACAGATTAGCAAAATACTTAAGACTGTCTTTAAAATAACATGAAATTCTAGAGCAAATTGGAAATATTCTAGATTGAGTAAAAGAGAAGAAGTATAAAGAGAATAAAATAGACAGATATCATGAGAATGAGTGGTTAAATGCCTGAGTGCATTACTGAAATTCAGATATATTTTTTCAGTTCTCCAAAGCAATGCAGCAAAGAAATAATTTCATCTATTTTACTTTTCAAGCTGTGAAATGAAGACATTAACATCTCTTTACCTAAGTAGCTCCTTAGAATTGTTACACTGAAGCTGTGAAGTACCACAACTGTTGTGATGGGAGGGGCAGGGCAGGGGAGCACGTTGTTTTGTTCTTATTTTCTGGGGGGTTTTTTTGTTTGGTTTTTGTTTGTTTGTTTTTAAACAAGTGTCAAAAGCGTACAGAAGCAATGTTAAAATATAGGTTTCCTCATTCTGTACTTGGGAGTAATTGAACTACTTCAGTGCAGACGCAGTGATATTTCTAGAACAGTTTTAGAATGTGAGAAATGAAACTGAAGTGGTATAGTCTAAATATTCGTATAATGTCAGAGTAAATAGTTAAATGCAAAAATGAAGAAAGTTTCATTTTCAGTATTGTTTTTTGTCAGAGGAAGGCACTGGAAACCTGAAGGTGTGGCATACACAACAATTTATGATTTTCAGTGGGGTGCAATAGTTGTTTCCCTAAGCGTGTCTTTCTCAGCTTATTTAGAAGCAGGAGATAAGAGAAAGATTCAGATTATTTTTCTTGGCATAGTAACATTTCATTTTATGACCATGCACCTATTACCCCTCCCCCTTTCTTACCAATACTCTGATTGAGCCCCTGAGCCTCAGACTCCCTCATATGAATGTTGCTGTGTCCTGCTTTTGGTCTATTCTGTAGCAACTTTTTATCTTTGTAAGTTCAAACATACAGAAGGAGCATTAAAATGAGCCATTCCAGTTAGAAACATATGCACTTGTCTATACCTAAATGTATTTGTTGAGGCATGTATAATGTGCACTTCAGCCATAATAAACTTTAGTATCTCTCAGAACAGTTTGTTCCTGAAGATGCTTACCTTACAAACCACTGTAAATAGTTATAGGTGAAGAAGGACTTCGTCAGGTACTAGACTGTACAACTGATAAGAGTGCAAAGCATTATCTGTTGGTAGCCAATATCAGCATTGCTTTCCAAGAATTGCTATCAAAATTAGAATAAAAGGAAACAACTTTGTGATAAATTACAACACAGTTTAATGAATTAAAATTTTTAAG
>WAAD01015209.1:736-24459 GCA_013389945.1 Fregata magnificens
AGAGTTAGTAGCTTGAAAAGGGAAGTTGCTGTTGTAAATTTTAATGTTCATAAAGCACTATGGGGTTGTTATGTAGAGGGAGACGTTCCCTCAAAGAGAAGTGAATTTTTTTTTCATTTTTATTCCAATCAAAAAGGAGCCATTTTGGTGAATGACTCAATAATTCTTCTGTTTAAAAAATCATATTCCTTTTCTGCTCAAGTGGTAGAATTTCAGATGATAATAGGACCATTCCAGGCAACAGATGGAATCAGAATTTGAATTTCATATTTTGCATTTAAGATTCAAGATGCTCTGCAATGCATGATAAGAATATTCTTAGCTAGCATACATTTGTAGCTCCTGAGTTAGAAAATAGCCTTTCTTTTTAGTTTTGTAGGAAAGTAAAATTTGACATGAAATTTAATCATCTAGATTAAAGAGAGACTCTGTGGTTATGAAACACTGAGGTAAAGTGGTCAACACACTCTTGGCAAATTCCAGAATGAAGTCAGACTGTTCAGCACCAATCTGCTCCATACTTTCCCAGCTCCCTTCCCCTGGGGGCTCTCCCTTAGGGGAGGGCCACAAGGCATTGTTACTTATTTGTGTTTTGGTCTCTTTAATCAAGTTTCTGTGGCAGCAGGAAATTACTTTCTTAAAGTAGTCAGCCTGGTCAGACTGGAAGGATTTACATAAGACTCAGCAAGAAGTTTGAATGGTTTCCACTCTGTATTGTGGCAGCTTGTTAATTCTCTTTCTCCATCCAGCCATTTGTATAACTTTGCAGCTGTTGCACTTTGATTTTCCTCTGCCATTTCTCCAGCTCTGTGAATATTTTCCATGTGTCTAAACTTTCACTTCAGGCTTATCTTGCACAGAAAGTTTTTTCTCTTCAAATCTGTTTGTATGAAGAAAGCAACAGGTAAAGCTAATGCTAATGTTCATCTCTCCTTCTTTTAATCATTCTGCTGGAAAAATATAAAAAAGTACACTCATTTAGAATTGTAACTTAAGAATATATGTAGATATTGGACCAAAATTTGATGGTTGCCTGGGTACAGTTGAGAGTTTTATTTGGCGAATCATAATCAGATGTCTTCAATCCTAGTGAAAACAGATTATTCCATTACAAAGAGAGAAACTTAATCACCTGGGACTGATGACTCCTGACAATAATATAGAAATTTCAGGGAAATAAGAGAGAGTCTTGTATTGGAAATTAAGTTGTTGCACACAGAGGTATGAGATGGAAATTTTTTCATTTGTCAATAGGACATTTCAGAATATAAATCACTGATTTTATGAGCAACCCATGATTGTTCTCAGTCTTCTAAGGCAGTAAAATTTCACTGGTATTTACGTTTACTTTTGTAATGGACTTCATATTTCATTTAATCTAATTGTCTTTTTTAAAGTCAAATGTCATTATTCTTCGGCGAAGAAGAAATCATTGTTCTTGAGCCACTGAAAAATAAAACCAATTATAAAAATAACTTCTCACATTGACAGAATTGGCCAAAAAGCTGCATTTATGCTTGATTACTGTTCATATTAATTATCTTTTTCTTCAGTGGCACTTTTTGTTCCTCACTTTTTGGAGGAATTGTGAAAACCATGGTAGTTTTAGGAAAGTACCATGCAATCTGGAGATGACTGACTTCTCCCTAGGTCTTACTCTGCTCATGTGGATTAGTAAAATGAGCTTAGAGTCACCTGTTTCACCCCATTTGCTCTCTTGTGTCTTCAAATGTTGACCTTTTTGTCCTCCTCTCAGCAGCAGTCCACATTAGAGCATTTCTTTGTCCCTCATGCCACCCCACATGTTTAAGACATTCTTTGAGGCAAAGGATCTACCTTATCTCTTTATGTTCAAATCCATATTTGGATAAAAACTTTCCCCACACTTAGACAGTTAAATCCACATTTTGTGTTTCAACTCAAACTGAAAGTTACCAATTAGAGTAGGCATATTTTTGTTATTGCTGAGGAAAAACCCTTTCAAATAAAGTTGAGGAATTTTTGTACCTTTTTTTCGTATAGATATGTTAAATGAGCTTATGAACAAGCATGTTACACTTTTGTCACTTTCATACTTTGAGTCAATAAATTTCACTAGGAAGTCAAGATAAAAAATTTAAAAAGTTAGAATAAGCAAAGGAGTTTGTAAACTAGATATTTATGGAACAATGCATTTTCTCAGGTGTTTTTTTTCAGTTGGCTTTCTCACCAAGGATAACATTTCTATCAGATCAGAAAGTGAACTTTTTTATAGGTGAAGGATTCTTTTTTCCTTCTAGTGTTTAGGTGTGTCACATTTTGCTTTCAGCATGGATCTTTTCCAAATGAAGGCTTCTGAACTTTTGTCTCTTCCCATTCCACCTCCCTTTCTATTGCCTAGTTATATAGGAATCATTTTTACCCAAATTCCAAATATCTTATACGTGATAAATCTGGTTATTAAAATGAGACATTTTCTTACTATATCTGGAATACTAAAGGTGGTATTGCTTTCACTTATTTTTATAAGATTAAAAAGCAGATGCATATTTAATGTAGAATCCATTTTATAATCAATAAGAGAGAGACACATTCACTCAGTAATTTGTCTTACCCTCACATGGTTGGGATGAATAACTGTTCAACAGTACATACCGGTCTCCATTGATTGCTTGGATTGTTTTCTGGTTTATGCAAAACTTTGACCACCCCTGAAAACTCAGCTACTGATAAACAGAGCAAACACAGTTATCCACATTCACCATTTTCAAAATGAAAAAAAAAATGAAAGAGTGGAGGAACTCTTCCTATTTTATTTTATTTTTGTGCTTGACAACCTTTTACATCTTTTTTTAGAGCAATAACAACATGAAATATGAGTTGTTTGTAATAAGGTTTGAAAACACTTTCCTTACCTGTATTTTGAATCAACAGAAGATTCTAATAATGGGTACCTCGCTTTCTTTTTTCTTAAGCAAAAAAAAAAAATTGATATTAGTTATTTCTTTTCCAGAGTTTTTTGTCCTTCTCATGCGAATAAGAAAAATTTTTGCCATGGATAATATGCCTATACTTTGAGATAGGAAGAGCTTAGGAAACACATACTATGCATATGTGTTATTTATTAATATGTATGAAGTTTAACTTCTAAATATGTGTTCCTAATTGGAATCTTCTATTCCAATTGCTAATGTATAGAACAGTACTTTTAGGAATTAAGTTCATTCAAGATTTTCTTGGTAAGCAATAAAAATTAATGTATTTACCTGAATAAAACTTTTGGGCACCCAATTAAAGACAGTGAGGACACCATTATTTGCCCAAATGATTTAGAGAGAAATGTTTTATGAAAGACATCTGTTCACATGCAAGAAGTCTGTAGGCTGTTGGTGGGATTATGATTAAATGTGTGTTTATATCTTTATAATTCATTCCAAGCAGAAAGAAGCACAGTTTCAGCCTTTGGCTTTACTGCCATAGAAGTAAATATCAATGATAATAAAATGCTAGCCAAAATGATTTCTGTGTGTAAGACTAAAGCTGAATTTCCACAGCCAAAGGCTTCTGGACTCAATCCAGTCCAGTATTAAGGAAATAAATGCTCAAACAATAAATGTTGTTCCCTAAAGGAAAGTAGTCCTCCTCCCAGGCTATAACAGATGGAGAAAAAATACTAGAATTTCAGCAATGCTCCTCATCAGACAAGAAGATTATGGCCAGGGCAGATTAACTATGTGAAAGAAGATTCCAAAGACTCCTACAGATGGAAGCAGGTTTGAAACATCATTTTGTTCTGAGATGAGCCTGAAAAATATCTCTGTATACAAATCTCCATATTTGTACAGCTGTGTTCTGTGGGATGACTAGAAGGAAGTCTGCACATGTCTGAGTCTGAATTTTGCAGCTGGTTCTAATACGGAGGAAGAGTCAATCACTAGTTTCCTCCAATCTAAACTTCTGAAGAGTTTAAATCTGACCCAAGAACATGCTCATTGGTACCTATGTAGATCAATCGTAATCATTGAGCTGATAGAAGAAACTAGAGCCATTAGCCTGACTGCTGGATGCTTCTGAACACATTTGCCTCCAGCCAAGGCACTTACAGACCATAAACAGTGATTGTGAAACATAGCCAAAATAATATGTCGTTATGGATGCTATAGTTGTTCTTCATTTAGAATTTTTATTTAGTATAGCACACATTATTGTATTAAGTCCCATTTATGGGTGTTCATTTTGGTTCTCTTTGGATCCCATGATATGTTCTCATCCTCTTTAAGCACCCCACCTGCTGTGGGAGTACAGTGTGGGGGTTACTTCTCTCTGAACACATATCCTGTTTTGTATCTTGGTTACCTTTGTGGTCTTCTTACCAAATCTCCCTCTTTTTGTACAATGCATGCTTAGTTCTGTCCCCTGGCTCCTACCCATCACAGCTTCCTCAAGACACACATCTTCCCCTGAGCCATTCACCATGATCACTAACTAGGGGCAGGGGAAAAAAAAGAAAAAAAAAAGGTAGCAAATTATCATATAGGTTAAGAATCTGTGGAACTACTGAAATTGTAGTGAATGGGTTAAAAATGGGTTTCCATGACGATGTGACTAAGACAGGCCCTTCTAGATAAGAAATAAGTAAGACATATTTACTTCAGACAAATATTTTTTCAGTGCACTTGGCCAACCAGTCAAATACAATCAGATTTAACAAAATAGCAGGGGGTATTCTGGTGGTGCTCTTTTGCCCTGCAACTAGGCTGCCAGAAGCTGAGGAAAGGCATATGATAGAATAAGAAACCCTGCTGATAACCTTAAGAGGAGCTGCTATGTTTCCCTAGTTCTGCTAATCCCAAATCCTCAAGCACATGTCATCCATACTCCTGAACAAACAAGACCCTGAAATCCTTCCCAACATTTCTGTTTCAGCAGGGAAGCGTTTGATCAGCCGTGCCCACCACTGGCTCTGTCTTGGTAACTACATTCTCTCTGGGCCAGGTGCTGTTCAGTTTATGTCAAACTCATCAATCATAAAATGAGTCTTAATGCAAAAATAACAATGTCAGTGACAGAATGCTCTGAGGTCCACTAGTGCCTTGCTGATCAAAGGTGATGGGCTATCTGAAAATAAACAAACATTCTAAAAGAGAACTCTTTCTTTAGGATGATGTTATGGCTGAGAAGACATATAAAGGATGAATGCTTCCAAAAATCTCCTTCTGTCCAGTCTGGTCCTCTCTTATCACCCTTGAGAAGAAAGACACCAAATAAGCAAAGAATTAATCGAGATTATAATTATAAAACTTGACAAGAGACATTGCTCTGAATCTTATTTTGAGATGATGATTTCTTTCAAGATGTGCTCCATTTAGGATAGACCTGTTCCATTATATCAGCAGAGAATTAAGGCAATCTCCTGCATCTCTGTAAAGAAACTGACAATTCAAAACTACTGAATTAGTCAAGTCAGGAAAAGGCTTTTTCTCATTAGTTTAAGAGGGAACGACTGAAACCTAGTGGTTGATAAAGAGAAAATAAATTAAATAATCTTATTCATTTTTTTCTGGGGAAGGCATCTGATGCAATTAAGAAGTAAAAAGCTTAAAACAGATAAAAAGGATATTATTATTTCATAGCATCAAACTGCAACCTTGCTGAAATAGGCATACTTTCAGGGCTGAGCCTAAAAAGGGCTCAGAAATTGTACAGGATTCATTACTTATGTGGATCTATAGTCTTGTTAAATTTTCGTTTTGTTTTGGATAAAACTTGCAGACATTATAGAACAAGCACACTCTGTACACTTGACTCATTAGGCTATGTTCTAGGAGATCTTAGAGCAGTCACAAATTTCAGATGATTGCCTAGTGGTTTTGGATGAGCCTGTGGTTCAGAGTGTTTATGTAACGCCCTGATCATGCACGACACAGTAATTAAGTGCAGAAATGAAGTATTTAAGTAAGGTTAATGTTGATGCTTTGTTGTTCGTTGTCCTGCATTCATCTCAGCATTAAGGATCAATTAAATCTCTAAGTGACTCAAGAACCAGAAACTGCACAGATTCTTTTATCATTTTATACTTAGCCTGTATTACAAACACCTTTCCTTTCTGAATACAAGTTTCTTGAAAGGAAGATGAGTGCTGTCAGAGCTAAGTGCACTCAGGTGAATATCACAATTATAAAGGTGAGGGAATAATGGCTCTTATTAAAGACAGTCTTTGGGAAATATACAGTGTATATTTCCCACTCACATATACACATATACACAGATCCACCTCTGGACTTATTGGCCCAGCTCTACTAGCACAGAGTATTCTTTACTCCAAGATTGTATGGGATCCAAGACCCCATATGGATCTTTCCAGGTACTCCTGTCTTTGAGTGTTACCCCATTTAATGGTCCTGGAATCTGTGGTTTAGTTTCCTGTCAACATGTTATGAAGGAACAAAATTTTCATAGATATGAAGTGGTCCATGAAGAGTGAGGTTTTAAAAAGACACACTCACATTGACAAAATAAAGGGGACAAAATTCAGAACTCTAAGTGATTTAAGAATTGCAGATCATCAAATTCTGGTGAAGTGTACAGAGATTGTTCAGCTGGAGAATGTTTGTTTGAATGCCATTGGGGGGTTTTATTAGGAAAGTAGGAACCAGTTAAGATAAAAATAAAAATAAGTACACTTGCATTCTAACTCCAAATGAATCAGAATCAAATTATTCTGAGCCTTAAAGACATTTAGTTAGTTGTTTGAAAAAGATGTCTATATTGCAGTAGACAATTCTAAATCCTAATTTTTTTCTTTTTTTAATAGCATAATGGCTTCTATGGTCTCTTATGGATGTCATATTCCTTACCATATCCTACAAGTCATGGTATGCTCTGCGTCTCTGCTGGGGGTGCTCTAGGGGGTTTCGGTGTTCCAGTCATTAAAGATAAGCTTTAAGAACATTCAATAGAAGGGAGGGTGTAAGATGAATTTTACTATAAGGTGGGAATGTGAGTAACGCATTACACAGAATTATTGCACAGAATGACTCATTATTTGACATCAGAATGGGCCTCTGGAGATTGTCTAGTCCAACCCGCCACTCAGAGAAGGTTGTTCAGAGCCACATCCAGTAGAGTTTTGGTTATCTCTGAGGTTGAAGACTATAACCTGTCTGGGCAATCTGTTCCATTGTTTGATCACACAGCTAAAAAAAAAAAAAAATCTTATGCCTAAATGAAATGTCCTGTATTTCAGCTTGTGCCCATTGCCTCTTGTCCTTTCTCTGGGCACCCCTGAGAAGCCAGAGATTGTCTTCCTTAATACCACCCCCCATCAGATATTTATACACATGGATAAGATCCATCATGAACCTTCTGTTCTCCAGACTGAACAATCCTCACTCTCACAGCCTCTTTTTGTATGAGAGATGCTCCAATCCCTTAATCAACTTCAGGGCCCTTTGATGGACTTACTCCAATATGTCCACCCCTATCTTGTATTGGGGAGTCCAGAGCTGGACAAATTACTCCAGATATTCACTACTCACCAGTCCTGAGTAGCAAAGAAAGATCATCTGTCTCAATCTGCTGGCAACGCTCTTCCTAGTACAGCCTGGGATGCTTTTAGCCTCCATTGTTGCAAAGCCATATTGCTGGCTCATGGTCAGCTATTTGTTCACCAGGACCCCTGAATCCTACTCCATCAAGTTGCTGGAGATGACCTCCGGGATGAACTGTGCCATCGCCTTTCTGGGGATGGAGGTGAGGCTGACTGGTCTATAGTTCCCTGGGTCCTCCTTCTTGCCCTTTTTGAAGATTGGCATGACATTTGCTTTCCTCCAGTACTCAGGCACCTCTCCTGTCCTCCAAGACCTTTCAAAGATGATGGAGAGTGGCTTGGCAAGAACATCCGCCAGCTCCCTCAGCACTCATGGATGCATCCCGTGGGGGCCCATGGATTTGTGAGGATCCAGTTTGCCTAGGCGATCCCTAACCCAATCCTCTTCAACCAAGGGGAAGTCCTCCTTTCTCCAGATTTTCTCTCTCCCCTCTGGGGGCTTGGATGCCTGAGGGCCAGCCTTAGCAGTAAAGACTGAAGCAAAGAAGGCATTCAGTAACTCCGCCTTCTCTGCATCCTGCATCACCACGGCCCCCACCTCGTTCAGCAGTGGGCCCACAGTTTCCCCAGTCTTCCTTTTACTGCTGATGTATTTGAAGAAGCCCTTTCTGTTATCCTGGACATCCCTTGCCTGATTTAGTTCCAAGCAGGCCTTGGCCTTCCTTGTTGCGTCTCTGCATAGCCTGACAACATTCCTATATTCCTTCCAAGTGGCGAGTCCCTTTTTCTACACACCGTGAACCTCCCTCTTGTGTTTGAGTTTCTCCAGAAGCTCTTTGCTCATCCACGTGGGTCTCCTGCCTCCTTTGCTTGACTTCTTCCTCCTAGGGATGCACCGATCTTGAGCTTGGAGGAAGTGGTCCTTGAATACCAACCAGCTTTCTGGGACACCCCTACCTTCTAGCGTCCTAACCCACGGGATTCCTCCAAGCAGGTCTTTGAAGAGGCCATAGTTGGCTCTCCTGAAGTCCAGGATTGTAATCCTACTTGTTGCCCTGCTTCTACCATGCCGGATCCTGAACTCCACCATCTTGTGGTCACTGTAGCCAAGGCTACGCCCAACCCTCACACCCTCAACCAGACCTTCTTTGTTTGTTAGTATAAAGTCCAGCAGCACAACTCGCCTCGTTGGTTCCTCCACCACCTGTGTCAAAAAGTTATCCTCGATAATTTGCAGGAACCTCCTGGATTGTGCGTGCCTCGCCGTGTTGCTTTTCCAGTAAATATCAGGGCAGTTGAAGTCCCCCACGAGAGCCAGGGCCTGCGATTGTGAGGCTACTTCCNTGCATGGGGTTGTTGTGACCAAAGTGCAGGACCTGGCACTTGGCCTTGTTGAACCTCATGCAATTGGCCTCAGCCCATCGATCCAGCCTATCCAAATCCCTTTGTAGAGCCTTCCTACCCTCAAGCAGATCAACAGTCCTGCCCAACTTGCTGTCATCTGCAAAATTAGTGACGGTGCACTTGATCCCCTTATCCAGATCATTGATAAAGACATTAAAGAAAACTGGACTCAGTACTGAGCCTGGGGAACACCACTTGTGACCGACTGCCAACTGGATTTCATTCCATTCGCCACCACTCTCTGGACTTGGCCATCCAGCCATTTTTTTACCCAGCAAAGAGTACACCTGTCCAAGCCATGAGCAGCCAGTTCCTCCAGGAGAATGCTGTGGGAAATAGTGTCAAAGGTTTTACTAAAGTCTAAGTAGACAACATCTACAGCCTTTCCCTCATCCGCTAAGCAGGTCACCTTGTCATAGAAGGAGACCAGGTTGGTCAAGCATGACATGCCTTTCCTAAACCCATGCTGACTGGGCCTGATCACCAGGTTATCCTGTACGTGCTGCATGACGGCTCTCAAGATGATCTGCTCCATAACCTTCCCTGGCACCAGGGTCAGGCTGACAGGCCTGTAGTTCCCTGGATCCTCCTTCTGGCCCTTCTTGTAGATGGCCATCACATTTACTAACCTCCATTCAACTGGGACCTCCCTGGTTAGCCATAACTGCTGACAAAAGATTGAAAGCAGCTTGGTGAGCATTTCCGCCAGGTCCCTCAGTACCCTGGAGTGGATCCCATCTGGCCCCATAGACTTGTGTGTGTCTAAGTGGTGTAACAGGTTGCTAACTATTTCCCTTTGGATTATGGGGGCTTCATTCTGCTCCCCTTCCCTGTCTTCCAGCCCAGGGGGCTGGGTGCCTGAAGAACAACTGGTCTTACTGTTAAAGACTGTGCAAAGAAAGCATTAAGTACCTCAGCCTTTTCCTCATCCTTTGTCACTATGTTTCCCTCCGCATCCAGTAAAGCCTGGAGATTCTCCTTATCCCTCCTTTTGTTGCTAATGTATTTATAGAAAAATTTTTTTATTGTCTTTTATGGCAGTAGCCAGATTAAGTTCTAGTTGGGCTTTGGCCCTTCTAATTTTCTCCCTGCATGACCTCACGACATCCTTGTAGTCCTCCTGAGTTGCCTCCTCCTTCTTCCAGAGGTCATAAACTCTCCTTTTTTTCCTGAGTTCTAGCCAAAGCTCCCTGTTCAGCCAGGCTACTCTTCTTTCCCGCCGGCTTGTCTTTCAGCACATGGGTAGAGCCTGCTCCTGCACCTTTTAGATTTCCTTCTTGAAGAATGTCCAGCCTTCCTGGACCCCTTTGCCCTTCAGGACTGCCTCCCAAGGGACTCTCTCAATCAGTGTCCTAAACAGGCCAAAGATTGCCCTCCAGAAGTTCAAGATAGCACTTCTGCTGACACCCCCTCCTTCTTTCTCCAAGAATCGAAAACTCTATCATTTTGTGATCGCCATGCCCAAGACAGCCTCCAACCATCACATCACCCACAAGTCCTTCCCTGGTCAGAAACCACAGGTCCAGCAGGATGCCTTCCCTAGTTGGCTCACTCACCAGCTGTCAGGAAGTTATCTTCCACACACTCCAGGAACCTCCTACACTGTTTCCTCTCTGCTGTATTGTATTTCCAGCAGACATCTGGTAAGTTGAAGTCCCCCACAAGAACAAGGGTTAGAGATTGTGAGACTTCTCCCACCTTCTTACAGAATATTTCATCTGCTTCTTCATCCTGATTGGGTGGTCTATAACAGACTCCCACCATGATATCTGCCCTGTTGGCCTTCCCCCTAATTCTTACCCATAAACACTCAACCCTATCATCACCATCAGTAAGCTCTAGACAATCAAACTATTCCCTAACATATAGGGCTACCCCACGGTCTCTCCTTCCTTGCCTATCCCTTCTGAAGAGTTTATGGCCATTCATTGCAGCACTCCTGTTGTACAAGCCATCCCACTATGTTTCTGTGATGGCAACTATATCATAGTTTCCCTGCTGCACAATGGCTTCCAGCTCCTCCTGTTTGTTGCCCACGCTGCGTGCATTGGTGTAGATGCACTTCAGTTCAGCTGTTGATCCTGCCACCTTTCTTGGGGGAGCAGCCCTAATGCCTATGTGACCATTCTCAGGCACTTCTGTGGTTTCTAACACATCCATAACCCTTGTGTCTTTGCTGTTGCATGGATCTCCATCCCCTACCTCCACTGAATCAGCAGACCAAAGGACCTCACTAGCACACTGTCCCTCAAACATTGGCATGCTGCCCCCCAGGTGCATCTCTAGCGAGCCTGGTTTTATCCCTTTCCCCCTTCAAATCTGATGATGAATGAAAGCACTGATGATCCAATTGCCTCTCTTTGGCAGTTCACATTTGTTTTCAGGTCTTTAATATAGGTGTGAATATTACTCTATGTACAGATCATGAGTCCATTGCCTGAAGTCTTGACAGATTTGAAAGCAGAAGGAATGTGGTCTAATGAAAACACAAAAACTTGAGCAGGACTGTTGGTCACTCATTTTGGAGCTTTGGGTGAAGGTGATCATGACTGAGAAGTGTGAGCTGCACCATGTTAATGATAATGAGGTCAAAGATACACTGACAGGAAAAATAATCACTGGAAAACACTTATACGAAAACAAACTCAAAAAAATAAGGCCAGGTTTAGTAAGCAGTTAAATAAGACATGTAAAATGAAAAACAGTATTTAAAGAAATGGACATTTTAATTTTTTTCCCTTTTCCCATAACTGATGAAAAGAGGACATGTGATTAATTGAAAGATGGGAAAACCCAAAATAAACATAGTTTTTCTCTGTGTAATGCATAAGTGGTAGACTTCACTATGTCATCGTGCAGTCTGAGCTTCAAATTTAGAAAAATTTAAAGAATGTTTGTCCATTTTCTACTTAAAATGATAGCTTGAATTAATGAAAAGAGATAAAGATCAAATTTTAAATGTGTGTGAGAGAGAGGGAGAGAGGAGGAAGAAGGTTATGAGAGGATATTTACATCAGCTTTATTCCACTGAGAACATTTTTTCTACAGGATGACTCAAATTTTGTATGCTGGGCTGTTTCTCCAGCCATTGTGAGATATCACTGAAGTTCATCTCAGGATTCTTACTCAACACAGTCTTGGTGATAGTGTGAAAAAGCATAAACCAGTTCTTCCTATTTGATTTTTCTTTTAATGCAAGGAGAAAGAACCTGCCAGTGAAATTAAGAAGCAAGACATTAAAGCTCTTTCAATGAGCCCTGCTAACTCCTGTGCAAAGATCATTTTCCTCCTTTGAGACAGGTGTACCCCGTCTGTCACCAGCAGGTCTGGTGTCATGTAGACCAACCCATGATCAAAACCCCCAAAATTCTGCCAGTGACACCAGGCTCGGAGCCAGGTATTGATCTGCTGGCTCTTCCTGTTTCTTCCCTCATCATTCCCTGCAACTGGAAGGATAAAGGAGAACACTACTTGTGCTCCTGATCCCTTAACCAGTCCCAAGGCCCTGAATTCTCTCTTGATTGCCCTCAGACTTCTTATTGCAACTTCATCGCTGCCTAACTGAAAAATCAATAACGGATAGTAATCTGAGGGCCGTACCAGGGTAGGAAGTTTTATCTTCATGTCTTTAACCCAGGCCCCAGGGAAGCAGCAGACTTGCCTAAGAAGTGGGTCCAGTCTGCATATTGGGCCTTCTGTTCCCTTCAGAAGGGAGTCTCCTATGACAATGACCCATCTTTTTTTCTTTATGGAAGCAGTTTTGATGCAGGTCATAGGCTGACTTAACCTCAGCGACACCTCCAAGCTAGGTGAACCAATGTCCTCATTATTGTTCAGTTCCACTTGCAGAGGCTCATACCTATTAGGCAAGGGCGGGCACCGCGCTAGAGCACTCTGCTGCGGATCATGCTAGCATTGGCGCTGCTCACCTCGGCAACTGAGTGTCCTTCGTTTACATACAAGGAATAATCTGCTTTCACACACCTTGTTCCTTCAGTGGAGTTCTATCTGCCATGAATGGTGGAAGTTTAATGGTTGTGAGAATTTCCTCAATCTTTCTGTCTTTGTGAGAATAAAGACAGCACTCTTTGTATTTTACAATTACAAAACAGATTGGAAGCAATCAAAAGTTGCCAAAACATATTGCTGTGACTTTTTTAAAATGAAGTATATTAATTAATTCAGTGTGACATTTGCTCCAAAATATCAGCTAATTAAAATAAAAAACTGAAATAAAAAGAAGATATTTTCATTGACACAAACTGATTCTTCCTCTAAATTTCATTTAATTAAAATTTTAAGATTTTGAAGCTCTTCACCAGAGCAGGATTAGCACCATGATTTTTCAGACTCAGGAAATTCTCATTTGGACTAAAAAGGTTTTCATTATCTCATAAGGCATGAGATTTACTTGCAATTTTTTTTTTTTTTTTAAATATCAGTTTGTCCTGCTGTGGCAGGAGCTACTAACTCCAGTCCCGGATAAGAACACCCAGAATGTTAAGAACTGTGCAAATGAATTGAAATAAAAACAGAAACAAAGTAATCTTTGCCAAAAACAGCAAGTTACTTTTAAATTACATACTGTGTAACATGCAAGATAGTACTTAGAAAAATATCTAAACTGTCTTTCTACAAACTATGGGAACATTTTATTAGAAATATATAATTTACCAACTTCAGAAGTAGGTTTAAAAGGTATTTCTTAAAACACATTGAGTATAGGGCCTTGAACCATATATATTCAGCACAGTTTCTTCTCTGTCTCTGGTTTGGTTTTCTAATTGTAATGTAAAGACACTATCCACTGAATAACTTAGTTACACTCTCACTAACCCAAAAAAATAATTAATCCAGATTGACAATAAGGAGAGCTGTCAAGTCACTGTATCTATAACAACTTGAAAATGCATTTTGAATTGTAAATGATGGCTTTATGAGCGTTATTTTAGTTATAAAGCACTGCCAATATATATGGCACTTCAGCACTTGATATAAAGTGTACAAAATAAAAAAGTCTCTCTCCCACAAAGGGCATGCAATCTCAATTTAGACACTGATAAATTGTTGCAGAAATTTTGCTCAAGGAAAAAAAAATCCATTTTCTTTTACATTTTATGACATTGAGTCCACTAATGCTCTTTTTTCCCCTTTTTGCTTAAATGTTATGACTAGCTGAGGAATTAGCATTAGAAATTGCTGTGAATCCAACTATGTTATTTCATCACTAAGAGGAATATAATAACCCATAATCTTGACACTTTCTGTTCAAACGTATTACTTAATTCATTTTTCTTTTGTAGAGCTTTTTGTTTATTTTTAGCTTAGCATATTTATAACTGTCACATAGAACCTGATTCCAAAAATACTTTTACATGTGAGAAACACTTAATAGCAATTTTCTTATCATTCTTTCTGTCTATAGCATAGGGGTTTTTCTGCTTGCCTTTCATACTTTGCTTGACTGGTTTGTCAAAGCCATATTGATATCTGTTGTTCATTCTCCCTCAGAATCTTCATTCTGTTTCTTCCCCCAGAGCTACTTCTTTTATCTTATATTCACTTTTCTTCAAGAACCTAAAAGGATACTGCAGTCAGATTATCTTCCTTGTTGATTGCTCTGATCACATCACTCTCATCTTTATATTTTTTCACTGAATCCCTATCCCCACCATGTCAAATTCAAGCTCCAAAGTGCTCTCTGTGCTGCAGTGTTACCCACCACCCTTTGTTCCTGCCTTTGTCCCGTTTTTGTACCTTCCCCATAGAATTAATATGTGAGGCTTGGTTTATCATCCACTTATGGAAAGATGTCTGTGAACCACCTGTATTTTATATTCCTGTGACCTTTCATTAATATCCTTTCTCTTTAAAAGGGTTAAGTCCTTCTAAAGGACCACGTCTCCACAGATTGTGGAGTGAAACCTATGAATAGATAGTGCACTATATCAAAATAGAAAACAGCGCAGTCACACTTTGCTTGTCCCATTGTTGAAACTTTGCCTCCATATCATTGCCTCCATGGGAAGCAAATGCAACTGCCTGTGTGTATTGGAGAACAAAGACCTATACTTGTGAAGAATTGACATGGTTGGTTTCAGATGGTGAAGGACTGTGTTGTTTGCTGACAAATTTTACAAAATACAGTATAGTTTCCGGAGAGGAGATAAAAGATACTGCAAAATGCCTCTAAGTCAGGTGAAACTATTGTGGTTTTATGGTGCTTTCCTCTGTTTTGATGGGCACCACATCCATCTCTAGGAATACTCTTTACTGCAGTTAGCTGACAGAGCTTGCTCGATACAGATTTTTCAAGTCTTAACAAGACATGACTGTTCTTGGGATTTTCCTGCTGGCTACTCTGGCATGTTTTTAACAGAGTGGTTATCCTGTTGCTTGTGTATTTTTTGTCTGCTTATAATCAGGAAAATTATACATGTATTAATCAATTGAAGAAAAGAAATAATTGTTGTTTCCATGAATTTATGACAAATATATTTGTGAGATTAACACAAAATGTTAAAGATATTAAAAAAAAAATTGAGAAGGCTTATTCTTAGTTTCCAGGGAAAAATGTTCATTACCCTGGCAGTGTGGGAGTTTGGGGTTTGGTAGGGTAAAGAAAAGAAAAAGGGAGAAATTACTAGAGCAAGAAAAAAATACAGGGGAAGAAAAAGTTCGTGTTCAGAAATAGAAGACAGAAACAGCTGGTCTTTCTAATGAAACAGGTTATATAATTTATTCTTGTTTTTACATCAAACTAATGACACAAGTTTGTTAATTTTGTTATCTTATGCCAACTTATTGGTCTACCAGTAAATGAAAATGTTCTAATGCTACTGGAAACTCTTTTGTCACTGTAACCACCTGGCTTGGCACCATGTGTAATGTAAAGTCTACTCGTGGAGATTTTAAAGTTCTGAAGATTTTGGATGTATCCAGACTTCTACATACTTTTGTGAAATAACTTCTTAACCAGTTCTTGCTTACCACTAACACTTAATATTTCCTTATGTCACCAGGTTTCCTTGAAATACAGCTAAGAAAGATCAAGCAGCTTTGTTTCTGTCTTTGTAGAGAGGTTGTGTAAGATTTTGTTTCTGAACATCTTCTTAAGGGATTAATAATAATATTTGATAATGCAAAATATATTAAACAGAAGTTACGTGCGTCCAGCTGTAAAGAGTAAGCCAGAACAACTGAGTTTGGAATTCAAGACACTGAGCTTTTCAACATATGTTTCAACATCTCATAACTTATTACTTACAGAACAATTCACCTCACTCTGTTCCCATCATAAAGAGGGTTATAAAATGAAAATATATAAATCATTTATCTTTCAAGGTTTTCAGATGTAAACCTTGAAACATCTGTACATTTATGGTTTGACTTGCAGTTTCAAAGCAAATCTGTTCATGAAACTTACACTGCATTGCCTTTATTTTATTCTTATATGCACATGTATGTATATATATCTACACAAGCATATTTTTGCAGTAAGTTATTCTTTAAGCAAACCTGCAAAGGTGCTTTCTAGTGATTCTTTAAAGCACAAACCAAGAGAAGAAAGAGATATCTAAATAAGGAAAATAATTCTACCTATTACTCAGCAAGCATATTGACTCATTTCATTTCTTAGTCTTTTTAGTGCATACATCCTTCCTGGTTTTGTAATTGTTAATATTTTCATTAATAAAATTACACACCAAAAAGTAAAGAAAATATCCAGCAATAGTAGCTATTGGAGAAAAACTGCTGGAAGCAATTTGTGAAGAAATGTGAAGTACCTCAAAGGAAAAAATGTAGTCTAAACTATTTGCATTCTATTAGGAAAAAAGAGTATACTGTATAAAAGTAGCAGCACAACTTTTAAATACTCTCATGAGATACTTGAGAAAATTGAAATTGTCTGTAGAAATTATTCTGTACCTCCTTTAAAGAATAAAAGTAGGATAATAGCACTTTACCAAATCTTTTTTATTCTTCAGTTTGGAAATGCTTTAACTTTCTTTTTTTTCAAATAGTAAGAAAATACTAAGTCTAAAATCAAAATCTCTTGTACAATCATAAAAGGTGAAGCTAAAGAACAGAGGAAAATCATCACTGAATTTTTCAGCCTTAACTAAATATTTAATTTTGATTTCTATCTGACAAACAGTAGCTGAAAATGATACACCTTAAAAAAATTGTTTGATAAATCTGTTTTCTAACAAGAAAGAAAACTAGAAAATTTCTGAGCACTTCTACTGAATTTTCAGATACCAGTCTAACTGAAAACAACTCAGAAAATGGGATTGTCACTCTACCGTTGGAGACTTCTCTTGTTTTACAATATTTATTATTAAGATGTTGTCCTTTGCTTGTTTTAGTTCCAATTCTCTTAACTTTTGCCCATTCCTGGAATGTTCTAAAATGTAATCACTTTTGAGGTGATCAGCCCCTTTTACTGTGAGTCCACTGTAGTAAAAAATGACAGACTTGTCATTGCAGAGGCAAGAATATGTAAATTGAGATCTCTGCCCTTCAGGTGAGGTAGAATCTGTGCTTACACTCTTGCAAAATTCTTAGAGTCACTCAGCAGGTGACCTGCTCCTGGGTTGCTGATGCTTATGCTTGCCTGACACGTCTCGCATGTTCTCCTGTCCGAGGCCATGCTGTTTGTCTTTGAGGCCGCCTAGGCATACAGGAAATTTGGTGCTGTGTTCCTTGAGCTCCTTTTCTGACAACAATATTTCCTCTTTTTTAATCTCAAGTTCATTGCATAGGAGCTGTGTAGGTGATTGTATATTGGCCCAGGACATATTTATCTAGCCCATTAGCTCCTCAGAAGTGCAGTCAGCGAAGCTGACTACCATATCACTTACAATAAGGGACTTCTGTTTAAAGTTGTCAAGTTGAAGGTACCTCTGCTGCGCATCATTCAATTCTCCTATCTATATAACAGTGTTGTAAGCACATATATTTTATGCATTTAGAAAGGTATATAAATACGTACCTTTACCCTGGTGAGATTCCACATTGGTTTTGTTCTTGCCTCATAAACTGGAAAAAAGCCATCCTTACTTTCACCTATAATATTCTTTACTGTAAAATCCCAGTGCCCACATCACCTAGCTTATTATTTCTCTGATTTATATGGCAGCAGTTGAATATAAAGCAGATAACTGGTTGAAATACTCCATCTTCTTTGTGGCCTCAGGTTGTACACTAATCTCTTCATTCAGATGGTATATTATCATTTTTTGTGGTGGATTAAAACAGCCACAGTTGTAAAGACAATATATTATCACTATTACATAGTTTGGGATGAGGAAAGAAATCTATACCCTCTGCCAGTTGAATAAGTGTCCTTGTTTTATGGAGATGAGTGACTCTTGTCTTTATATTTGTAGCAGGGTTCAATTCTGTCTTTGATAGAACACCCTGGTATATACTGTACAGTTTACACCAGTAGATCATTAACTTAATGCACAGCAAATTCTTGCTGGCAGCTATTGATTTTAAAAGAGTACCATAGCAGGATATTCCAGCAGAAGATCATTTCAGGCTGATAATAATCTGAGAGTGCTGGACTTCCACTGCATACTAAAGTTTCACATTGGTGATAGTTGGGAAGCTGAGGGGCAAAAATGCAAGTGAGGTGTTTTAACAAAAAATAATCACAGTTTCTTTTATTTATATTTCCATTGTTTGTGTTTATTTTATCTTAATTGCAAAAATTGGGATTCTTTGAATGTACAATTAACATCTGTGCACTCTTTCCTGACAAAACAGTGTCAAAAAAGAAGCAGGGATTAGCTTAAAAAGATTGCTGCATGTACCTGAGTCCCTTGCGTGCTATGGTGTTCACCTGCAATGAGTTTTGCATTCATACAGCATATAAATGTTTTAACTCCATATTCTCAATTTGATACTATGATTTGGAAGTAATTCACCAACTCAGCTCCAGTCCTGACTCTTACACATGTCCAACAGGATTAAGTCATGGGTGCGTCTAAAGTGTGTATGCTTTAGTGTCCATATGGGACTTGTGTGTGGTTAATGCTGTGGCATTCATACAATTATATCCTTTCTAAACATCTCACTTCCTTGAAGTGTTGTGTGCTAAAGCATGAGCTTATTTTTTCTTCCAAGTAATGGTTTGTCTTTTTGCACAGAGATTTTTCAAAGTGTATACTAATTGAATTGTAGTCATTCATGGACCATATAGCCAACCTCTGGAATGTAAAAATAATCTAATAATTTAACATTTCAAATCAGGATGCACAGCAAACTACATGCACTGCTATTAATATACACAAGGGTCAGTTTACAGAATGTAAGAATAATTTTGTACTACTTTATCCTTCCTTTGGAAATCTTTTTAGAAGTTTCTATATAGTCTCAATTTTTCCCTTCCTTTCAGTCACTCTGAATGCCTGTGCCTTAAAGTCAGAGCACTGATGAAATAGCACCCATGTTCTAGTATGCTACGCGTTATGAATGAAAATCCAAGTCATGCCTGTGAATATGGAGCACATAATTAATTAAGGACCAATGGATCTGGATTGTGTGTTTTCTTCCTCTTTCAAATAAAGTGTAATATGTGGGCCAGTGCTGGAAATGCATGTACAATTTAAAAGAAAGAGAGGAAATGAAGACATTCAGGTGTCCTCTTGGTTAGTAGGTGGGATTTAGGCAGGTACTCATTTCTGAGAAGAAGTAAAAATGGGTACAAATTTGATCCTTTGTATTTCTCAATAATATTTGACTCTCATGGCTGGGGGTTCTGGGGCTCTTCCTCTAGACTTAATGACGGTGGCAGCACTATTTTTTTCATTTGCTTATTCCCATAAGAAACACAGAATAATCTTCAAAGAAGATCATAGATCTTCATATAATAAATCTGTCAGTTTCAGTGTTTTTCTAACATGCTTGATAAGGAAGGAATAATGAAAGATAAAAACTCAGAAATAAGATCCAAAATAATTTAAAATTTATTTCTTTTTTATTTGGAGGTATTGCAGGGGAGTTACTCCTAAAAAAAGTTTGGGTACTTTTATGCCTACAAAGGTTTTCTAGCTTGAATTGTAGGTTTGGGTTTTTGTTTTTTTTTTTTTCATTTCTGGCAAAATTATGTGATGTTTTAATATCATCTAGCTGTGAAATTGTTTGATCAAGCCCTCCTTTTCTATTTAGCATGTACTGGATTTTTCCAAAGAATATAGACTCTAGAGATTTGTATAATCCGTTTTTAAATCATGTAAGCAAGAGTAAGTTTCAACAATATTCAAGTAGTCAATAGTCCCTAATTAAGGAATACTTCCTGACATTCCTCTGCTTCATGCCATTGATCTCAAGCCATGTTAAAGTGTATCTCTCTCCAATCTCTCTCTTATTAAGGTTATCTTTTCGCTGTTCAGGCAAAACTGTATTTTTTCCTTAAGAAGTCACTCTGCATCAAGACCAATATTAACACATCAGTAAAGTTTCTGACAACGGGTAGATATCCAACCTTTTGCCAACAAGCATTCAAATTTAAAGACTTGGTTTGTCATAGCTAACTTTCATAGGCTGTCAGATTAAAAATCTCTATAACCAAAGTCAATTATATTGTCAAAATGGATAAAGTCCACTCCTATGACTGCAAGGTAGAGAGTTCAGGCCTATATACACTTGAATTACAGTGTCTGCTGAAGGATAAATGTTTAATCCTGGTAACTGTGTCAGATAGTAGATCATATAGTGGCTCTGAGCTCAAGTGAAGGTATTTGTGACTCAAAAAAATGAAGGAATTTTCAGTTTCAGAAAATTATTTCCTTCAGTTATGTAACTCAGTCTCAAGTAGGTCACATAAGAAGTTATGTTTTCAAAATACTTACTTGTATCTTTGTCATTTGAATTTCACCAGTTGTTGAAATGAAGAGATCTAAGGAATTCTGTTTGTTTCAGAATACTTTGCCTACTGACCACTTATATAGTCATACAGTTGACATTTTGAAACTTTTGAAACCAAAGAAATTAATTGGACCATGTAACAAAAGTTGCAAAAGCTACCAATGAGTTGACAATGAAAGTGTCATATTACTAGTAGGGCCCATCCTGCCGCATCTGTGGGTTTTTGTAACAGCTGCACTTTTGGAAAAGAAGGAAATGTTTTGACAATCAGAGGAAGCAAATTACAAAGGCAAATATGGTAGTAAGTTACCAATGGAGTCCTTAAATAAAACATGCCATTTTTAATGTGGTCCTAATGCTGTTCAACCGTCCATTAGCAGAGACCTCTGGATAGCCATAGGCAAGCATCAGATATACAGCAGTTTATAATGGTACTTCACATAGTCATAAAGCAAAAACATAACTATGCAATGAAAGAAGACACAAACTAAAATTTGCCTCTAGGCAAAGCCTTGATTTCTATAAACAAATTAATGTGCTGACTACTTCACTGATGTATGGAGAATTTACTTACATATTTCTTTTCTTCTTTCCTTGTCTTTTCTATATGATTTAGAATCAGACACTGGTTTATCTGGTGTGTATAGTCAAGAATGGACCTTAATGTATGCTGAAGTATTAATGACATTTGCAGTGCAAGAAATGTTTCTCTTTTTCAGAAGGAAAACAAACTGATGTAAATATACTGAATATACTGGGGGATGGCAAATCTGGTATATTATTTACAGTAGTTGTGGATGCAAGAGTTCTACTAATAATGGCCTATGTAAACTATGTAACATTTAAATAACTTTTCTTGCATTCCAGGAAGCTAGTTAAATGGATGGTTTTGTTTCTAGGTTTTCTTTGTTGTTATTGGAGTGGGGTTTAGGGTTTTTTTGTTTGTTTGGTATGTTTTGATTTTGTTTTCTTTCTTTTTTTTTTAATTTCTGGCCAGACTAGTAAGAAGTGTTTGGAGATTTCAGTTGTCCTTTGAATGACTTCTAGAGTAGTTACTTGTTCATTTCTAAATAAAGGCATTCAAATCTTATCCTGGATTTCCCAGTCCACTTTCTGTAATGCCAATATTTGGCATAGGCTTTAAAAATACAAGCCTGTCATACAGTGCCTTGTAAATGAACCTCAGACATGAATAGGTAGTTCAAAAAAGAAGACTGTTCCGTCTGCTGCCAATGAAATTTCAGACCCATTCACTGAAATTGCAAACTGTCATGTCATTGTGAGGTGGAATTAAACTAAAGTTGCTTGAATCAAGCAATCCTAGGCCAGTGAACCACCAAACAGCTACATTACAATAGCTACCACATTGTGGAAGCTTCAATAGTTCAATATCCTTTCATGTTACTCAGTTATAAAGCATGAGGTTTTAAAGCCTTAAGAACCTCTATGAAAAATTCTGTATTCATAGTTAACACATCCACCTTCTTACTCATGTTTAATGCATTGTGAAATTTAATTACTTTTATTCTAGAAATACACTTGGCCCAATATATACCTGGTTTTAAAAAAATAAATATTACTCTTTGTTATCAAATCTTAAACGTTTTTCATTCTTTGTGTTCAGGACCCACTGTCTGCCAGACTTTTGAATGAACAGTTCATTGTGACTCTCCTGGATTATTAGTGTATTTTCTTGGTCAGAATTTTAAAGTTTTGAGTGATGGGACACACCTTCTCTGTGAGGGTTGAGCATGTTTTTTCTGAAGTCGTCGTCTATGCACAAACTATATAAATACCTAAGCCAGATTCTTCTACTATAAAACAGCAATGGAGAGTTTGCAATAGGCTGTCTTCTAGAGGCTTTATGTTCTCACAATGTAAGAGGAATAAGAGATGCCTATAGAAGTCCAATAAGTAAAAGGAGTCAAAGCTCAGAAATGCTCCAAAATTAATAAAATGCATCCTCAACAAGCAGAGAATGATACTTTCCAACTGGCTTCACTTGCAGAAGTCTTGGATTGATGAGCAAGTACACATAGACATGATTTATTGGTAGGCTTGGTGTTAGTCAACTTTCTATTAATTATCTGCAGGTTTATGGCTGAATTTTTTAGCAAACTGATGAATTGAACCTGGGCATCTATTTTGTAAAATCAGGTCTTCCATGGTTAGAGATCAAAGAAAAGAAGCTTGCAGCTGGCGGGAAGAAAGGATCCACTGACAAATGCATTAAAGCTGACTGCTCTGAGATGAATGAGAATGCATGATGAGTGCTCTTTGATATAGTTGTAGCTATGCTAGTCAATGACTTTTAAACTCATATCCTGTTCTGTAACACTCCTTAAACTCAGATTTCTAGTGTGGACAATCTCATCCATTTGATCACATGCTTCTCTTGGGACAGTAGTAGAGCTTATTATATAGAAACTTATAAGATTACTAAGAAGACAAGAATAATATAATTTCATGTCTAATTCCCTGCCCACAGCTGCAGTGATCTAATTCTAATAGCTAGTAAAGATACAGGATGGATGTGCCTGAGATGATTCAGATTTAAGTGGTAAAAACTATTTCTGGAAATAGGACTTGAGACTGAATAATTTTGGGACAAATTATACTTGGCAGAAGGTATTACTACCTTAGTGCTACTAGATACTGAATCTTTTGGGGCAGAAAACATGCTACAGAAAAATATATTTTAAAGGCTTTTGTCTTTAAAAAGTGGGATACTCCTCATCAAGTGGAGGTAACTGAAATAGGAAGCACTTTCTGATTTAGAATTGCCCTATGGATCAGCTCAGTTTGATGGCAACAGGGGTTTGCATCTTAGAAATAAAAACTTGTATTTCCAGAGAGATGTTTCGTCAATCACACTGTAAAAGTAATTGAAGAACATAAGGAGGAAAACTGTGCT
>WAAD01015210.1:9343-33887 GCA_013389945.1 Fregata magnificens
TGCTTGATCCATCTGTCCGGGTGTTCCCCTGTTAGCTGGGGAAAGCACACACCACCACCCCCCATCTTCCTGACTGCAGAAGCAGGTTCAACACATGTGGTATGGTCAGAACAATAGGCTTGGTTTATTGTCTTCATGTAGACTGTGGTGACTGAGTGCGGGGCTGCCCCCAGGTAATCAAAGACAGCCCCAGGTCACATGATTTTCATACCTTATTATCCCTTTTCCTGCTTTTTGATCCTCCTTTTTGCTACCTTTGTCCCTCCCTTTCTCCAGACCAGTCCCCTTCCAAATAACCCACCTCTAATTACTTTTTTCCTGTTGATCCCAGTTTTGCTATGGTCATACCCAAATTTGGTATTTCTGATACTGGTCTCTAGGCACTCTTGGCCTTATATGCTATTACTGGTACATCAGGTGTCTGTGAAGTCCATCTCTCACATCATTCTCCCTTTAACTACCCATGCAATCCAGCCATCCCCCGTGGCGCTGCCTATAACTTTTGTCAGCTTCTCCTTCTGTTATCTGTCATGTTCAGCAGTTGCTCGTGTCACATCCAGTAGTTTTCCATGTCCTATTCAGTTTGCCTGCAGTCCTAACAACCTGTATGTGTATTTAAAATGTTCAGACTTAGCCTCTCACAAAATCTCTTTGCTATTACAGTTCTGTCCGTTTATTTATCTTCCACCGCTACTGTAATGAAAAAAGGGTAATAATTACAATTCCTGTAATATCAGAATAATGAAAAACAACAGTTTCAGCTGAGCAATTAGATGCTGGAATGTATGATTACAAAAATTCATTTAAAAATTGTTATTATGTATTAAGCAATTCCGTGGCTGCCATGCTTGTGTTTTTCAGTTATAGAGGAAAGATTTAAGACTTACAATATTAGGGATGAGTGTTAACAAGTCCTTTTTGACCTGGTTTTCTAAGGAAATGAGGCATATGCAGTTGTGCTATCTGTATGTCTGTCTTCCCCTCCAGTAACTTTTCAACCTGTTGGACAATTTTGACCAAAAATGGCAGGGAAGATGGAAAAAGGTTAACGTCTAAAAAAAAAAAAAAGGTATGTTCTCACAAGTTTTGTGGCAATCAGCAGTTGGATAGAGGAGTGAGACAGAAATGCCTTACTGAAGGAAATGCTACAGCTTGATCTCAACATTGCCTGTTTGTTTTCCAAGAAAACAACAAGAAAAACTGGTGCAGGTGGCTTTTGGGGCACTGCCAATGTTTAAGCGTGGCTTTATTTCAGAAGAAGGAGGTCTGTTCTTAAAATAAGTATTTAAAATCCAAGAGAGCTCCCCAGAGCATGATTTAATGATATTGAGGTCAGGCATTGCTTGAATCTCCAGCAGCGTGCCTGTGTGATGTAGATCTCCAAATAAATTAATTCCCTTCTATTAAAAAAAAAAAAAATTAATCAATGATCTGGATGAGGGGATCGAGTGCACCCTCAGCAAGTTTGCAGATGACACCAAGCTGGGCAGGAGTGTTGATCTGCTTGAGGGTTGAAAGGCTGTACAGAGGGATCTGGACAGGCTGGATTGATGGGCCAAGGCCAAATGTATGAGATTCAACAAGGCTAAGTGCTGGGTCCTGCACTTGGGCCACAACAACCCCATGCAACGCTACAGGCTTGGGGAAGAGTGGCTGGAAAGCTGCCCGGCGGAAAAGGACCNAGGCTGAGGGGAGACCTTCTCGCTCTCTACAACTACCTGAAAGGAGGTTGTAGTGAGGTGGGTGTCGGTCTCTTCTCCCAAGTAACAAGTGATAGGATGAGAGGAAACGGCCTCAAGTTGTTCCAGGGGAGGTTTAGATTGGATATTAGGAAAAATTTCTTCACCGAAAGGGTTGTGAAGCATTGGAACAGGCTGCCCAGGGAAGTGGTTCAGTCACCATCCCTGGAGGTATTTAAACATGGTTTAGTGGTGGACTTGGCAGTGTTATGTTTACGCTTGGACTCGATGATCTTAAGGGTCTTTTCCAACCTAAATAATTCTATGATTCTATGATTTATTCTTTCTCTTTGGCCAAGGAGGTTGTCATCCAACCTGCATGTACTGGTTGGCCAGCCAGCACATATGTAACTGAACCAGCCACAGCACAAAACTTGCCCCCTGTCTAGTTGGTAGTGGAGAATATGGGAGGAAAGATTTTAAGGATGTGGGAGCAAACTGAAGATACTGTAGCCATGTAGTATAGTATTACATATCAGTACAGACCACCAATTCATAGGAAACCAGATGGTATTAGTTGTGCTGCTAAAAAGAGAATCACAGAATGGTTGAGGTTGGAAGGGGCTGCTGGAGGTCATCTAGTTCATGTCCCCTGTTCAAGCAGGGTCAGCTAGAGCAGATTGCCCAGGACTTTGTCCAGTTGGCTTCTGAATATCTGTATGGATAGAGACTCCACAGCCTCTCTGGGCAGCCTGTTCCAGTTTTCAACCACCTCACCGTAAAAAGTGTTTTCTTCTGTTCAGATGGAATTTCATGTGTTTCCGTTTGTGCCCATTGCCTCTTGTCCTGTCACTGGGCACCACTGAAAAGAGCCTGGCTCTGTATTCTTTACTGTCCCCATCAGATATTTATACACATTGATAAGAACCCCCCTGAGCCTTCTCTTCTCCAGGCTGAAGAGTCCCAGGTCTCTCAGCCTCTTCTCCTATGTCAGATGCTCCATTCCTTTAATCATCTTAGTGGCCCTTTGCTGGACTCTCTTCAGTATGTCCATATCTCTCTTGTACTGGGGAGCCCAGAACTGGACACACGACTCCAGGTGTGGCCTCACCAGTGCCGAGTAGAGGGGGAGGATCACCTCCCTTGACCTGCTGGCACCATTCTTCCTAATGCAGCCCAGGATACTGTTGGCCTTTTTTGATACAAGGGTACAATGCTGGCTCATGTTCAACTTGTCCACCAGGACCCCCAGGTCATTCTCAGCAAAGTTCCTTTCCATCTGGTTAGGTCCCAGACTGTACTGATCCATGGGATTATTCTTCCCCAGGTGCAGGACTTGTCATTTCCCTTTGTTAGACTTCATGAGGTTCCTGTCTGTCTATTTCTCCAGCCTGTTGAGGTCCTTCTGAATACCAGTGCAACCATCTGGTCTATCAACCACTCCTGCCAAGTTTTTATCATCTGCAAATTTGCTGAGGGTGCACTCAGTCCCATCATCCAGATCTTTAATGAAGATGTTAAACAGTATTGGACCCATTACTGACCCCTGGGGTACACTACTAGTGACAATGTTATAGCAATGTCACTGTTCTGTCTGTCACATTTAGATGACAAAAAGCTAAGTTCAGCATGGCACTATGGGAGACTGCAAGTAGCCGTCATTAGGCATTGGAGTTATACAATGTAGAAATGGTGTGGTGGGTTGACCTTGGCTGGCCGCCAGGTGTCTATGAAGCTGCTATAATCACTCCCTGTCCATCAACAGGACAGGGGGAGAAAATACCATGAAGAGCTCGTGGGTCAAGATAAGGACAGGGAGATCACTCACCAATTACTGTCACAGGCAAAACAGACTCAACTTGGGGAAATTAATTTATTGCCAATTAATTGTAACAGAGCAGGATAGTGAGAAATAAGAACAAAACTAAAATAAAAACACCTTCCCCCCACCCTCCCTTCTTCCCGGGCTCAACTTCACTCCTAAATCTCATACCTCCTCCCTGCAAGCAGCACAGGGGGATGGGGAATGGGGGTTGCAGTCAGTTCATAAGGCATTGTCTCTGCTGCTCCTTCCTCCTCACCCTCTTTCCCTGCTCCTGTGTGGGATCCCTCCCACGGGAGACAGTCCTTCATAAACTTTGCCAACATGGGTCCTTCCCACGGGCTGCAGTTCTTCAAGAACTGCTCCAGCATGGGTCCTTTCCACGGGGTGCAGTCCTTCAGGAACAGACTGCTCCAGTGTGGGTCCCCCATGGGGTCACAGGTCCTGCTAGAAAACCTGCTCCTGCATGGGCTCCTCTCTACAGGCTGCAGCTTCCTTCAGGGCATATCCACCTGCTCCAGTGTGGGGTCCTCCATGAGCTGCAGGTGGATATCTGCTCCACCGTGGTCCTCCATGGGCTGCAGGGGGACAACCTGCTTCANATAATGGACACTCCCGTTTCCAATGGCCTTGTTGTCCACAATAATTACAACAGTCTCCTGTTCCATTGCTTCTAAAATTTTCTCCTCTGCCCCTACCTCAGAAATATCTGAGTCCTTGTCCCCTTAATCTAGGATTATTATTCAATACTGCTGCCAATAGACTAGCTTTCTGTTCCTGTTCTTTTCTTTTTTTTTTTTTTTTCCAGCTGTCTTTCATCTCTTCCATTAAACACAAACACAGCAATGCTGACTATTTCATCCAATCCTTTGCCCTGCCATCCAGGCATATGTTTAGAAAAATATTTTTTAATATCTGGGGCTGACTGATCTACAAAGAAAGATACCATTAGAGTCCAATTTTCCTCATTTTCAGGGTTGACCCCTCCAAACATTCTTACTTGTTTAACCAATCGGGTGTAATATTCAGAAGGATGTTCAGCATTTCCTTGCTGGCATTCTCAGACCTTAGCCCAATTTAAAGTCTTCCTTCCTGCCAGTTCTAAGGATTCTAACAATCCCCCTCTCGCTCTTTGCAGCTTATCTCTATTGGCTGGTAAATTGGGGGACTGACCTGGGTCATTGGCTGGCCATGGAGTTCTGCTCTATGCTTTCCTAGCCGATCTGTGATTTGTTTCCCAGATTTTAATTCTTTCATCAGGAGTAAAGAGTCTCAAATACTTGCTGCATGTCAGCCCACGTAGGGTTATAAATGCGGAAGATGCTGCATGTAGTTTGCATAACCTTCTCCGTATCATCCCGCAGTCTAGGAATTTGTTATTGCCCCAAAACCAAATCAGCGGATGCAAATGGCACGTGGACTGTTCCCACAGAAAGCTGACCAAGTTCCAGTCCCGGCCCTATAATTTTTGTTGGAGAGGTGCTTGCAAACCAGAAGCAGTAGCAATAGCTGGAGCAGAAACCAGAGTAAAAGCAGAAAAAAAAAAAAAAAGAGCAGTAGGATAGGCAGATGGAGCTGAATGTGGAACCTCCCTGATTTTCCCATTCAGACAGAGATTTTACTCAGTTTCTGACCCAAAGGGGAAACTTCTCTCTGATATCTATAAATTCTGGAATGTAAAGAGCTCTTATTTTTCCCATTTGTTCAGAGATCTTTACTTATTCTCTGCTCCGGAGGGGAAATTTTTTTTTTCTTTTTTTTGATACCTGATATACCAATAGTCCAGTAATTATCCCAGATATACCAATAGTCCATTTGTGATGGGAACCAGTCCTCCAATTGCTAGCATAAATAGCTCAGCTTAATATCATCAAAAGAAACAGACTGTGGTACGCGTCACCAAAGGCAGTAACTTCTGGCCAAATTTCCTGACACAGGGCTCAGGCTTTTGATGACCCGGCCATCCCATCAATAAATTTTTGCAACAATTAATCTACTGATGACCTCCTAACTATACTTTGTCAGCCTCCCATTACTGCAAAAAAAAAAAAAAAATCACCTCCTTACCATCAAACAAGATCCACATTTCACTATCCCCATGCACGAGCATCTCGAGGTGAACACACCCACAAGCTGGCAGTGCAGATTGTTGGGATCCGGGTGGTAGTGAGACGTTGGATCAGGCAAGTCAGGTATGTCCTATTTGGGTCACCAAACTGTTACGAAAATTCGCAACTGGCCCATGCTGACCAAGGAGGGAGGCTAGGATGCAAATTATAGAATTACAAGGGTAAATATTTATTCATGTGCATGAGGTGTTCCGGCCAAATTGGGGCACCATGAATGTGGTTTTACACAGGGTTCTTATATCCTTCAAACATTCAGGTACAACACGATTTGACTAATCACTAACACCCACGCTACCAATTACTAATCATAGTAAAACTTTGCAAAGCAACTATATTTCTGCAGCATTCTTGCTGCTTGTCTATTGATCCAGATGTCCCTGGAGTCAGTCTTTCTATAGTTACTTATCTATGATTCCAGACAATGCTGGGAGGGTTTCAAAGCCATGTTAGAGGGGCTAGGATGCTGGCATTACCTTGGTTGTCCAGGGGTATCCTTTATCCTTCATGGACAGCTCTAAGCTTCCAAGAAGCAAAGTCTTTATTTCCAGGGCTGGGCTGTCCTTTAGTTTGTTTTACTTAAGCATGAACAATACCAAAGTCTCCAGTAAAATTCCACTACCTCATTACATTACAGTGTATAATGTGAACTAATATATATTAACAATGTTAATACACTTTCATACTATAAAGACTGATTGATATAATAGGGAAGGGAATTTTCATAACAGTTCCCAGCATCTAAAGGGATGTAAGATTATCTATACTATTCTCTCCTTATAGTGTTAGCTGTTATAAATAGCATTTTAAACAACACCTTACAGAGTCTGAGTGCCTTTCTTACTGGGATCATAATGGACCAGCGCCACCTGGTGCAAAACAATTTGTAGTCATTAGATATTCATTCATGGTTTAATAATATTGATTCCTGTTTGAGAGTTAAGGTGAAGGGTACACTATGTCAAGTTAAGGCAAACTATAGAAATGTTATAAATATCCCCAAACCACGTTTCAGTAAGTGCCCTGATTTTAGAGAGATTGAATACTTCTACTGAACATTTTACAGCCCCTCTGGCTGTAACTAATTCTCAGCTGACCCATACAAATAATAGTAACAATTCAAAAAGAAATACTTTACTACTTATGAGCAATTTTTACAAACTCATTCACTGTAACTGCAGAACCAGTTGGACAAAAACCTTTAACATTTGGTAAAAATATATGTCTTTAGAGGAAATCTCTATCCGTAATGCAAGAGCAAAGGCTCTTTTGTAAGTCTGATGTACATTTGCAGATGACACTGATAATTGTATCTAGCATGGATTTAGTTTCAGTACAAACTAGTACACACTGCAGTTAAAGAAGTTTGAAGGATAAAGGTACATTCATTCATACTTATGGCTGTATGGCTTCACTGGGCTTGTAAAACACAATCTTCGTGCTAGTATGTATATGGGGGTTAAGACAGTTGAAAACTGCACACCTGCAAGCAGGTCTACTATCAGGTCCCTGGTGCCAAGGTTCCACACGCTTAATCCCCCCACCCCACCCCCCTCAAATTCTCCTCAACGGGCATACCAAACGCATCCCAGGAGGAGATGCAAGTGTCCTAAATCTCACATACCTTTTCTAAGCGAGTCGCTTTCTGATGATGCCAACTCAGTTGGTGTCCAAAATAACCGGCGTGCTGCCTTACTGGCTATAGTCTCTACTTGGGTGCATGCGTACTAGGTGAGAAAACTTGTTTCTTTCGCTCCTTTTCTAGGCTTCACAGAGGACCAAGTCCCTGCTCTCTTCTATTAACTTGTCCTTGCTGTGCTATTAACTGACAGCATTGCTAGCTTCGGTAACAGCTACGTCCCACAGCAGAAAGCCTGGCTCCATTGTGTTGTGTTGTGATGTCCGGAACATAGATAGAGGCCAGCTGGGGGCTGTGCTGTCGTGCACTCAGGTCCTGCGGCCTGACTCACCTTCCTTTTCTCAGGAGATGCCCGTTCCGAGGTGGGTGATTGAATGAGGCTTCAGTGAGGTGAGGAATCAGCAAGGGCAGTGGCCGCATCATGGGGAAGGGATGACACATGCAAGCAGGGGCAGTTTCTGAATGGCAGGAAGCAGCTGGCAGGGTCCTCTTGCCTGCCGCAGGTAGCGGGAGAAGCCAGAGGAGCTGGATTGTACGCCAGCCGGTGCTTGCTTCGTCCCTCTCCTGAGAAGAGAGGGGTGTGTGTGGTGGAGGTGGGGTGGGGTGATGACACTTGAATGCCCTGTGAAGAGGGTGGTACCTGAGGACAAGGGACAGGGAGCTACTTCCGGAGTAGGCACAGCAGAAGCAGTAGCCTTCACTCGGTGCTAATGGGAGGAGGTAGGCAGGTTCAATCGAGCCCATTTTACGTGGCTGACTCGGACCGGGACAGACCCCGGTGAGGAGGCTTGCACTAGCGCTGAGGAGGGACGGGTCACTCAGTAGCCATGGCCGCCTACTCTGTTGCTTCAGAGAAGTTAATGTTCCTCTTTCCACTATAGGGTAGGGGTGAGGACGTCGGAGGGAGCGTACTGAGAGACTGACTTGTGTACATAGGTGAACTCGATCTCAGTTCCCTGGCTTGGTGAGAGGGGGAGTACAGAGGTCTTTAGCTGATGCTGAAGAGCTTAATTCCTGGGCTGAGTGCCCCCTTCAGGAGCGGTACAGTATGTGTGCATGCGTACCCGGGGTGAGAGAAATGGACCTGGCACAGCCCATGGGGGCTGTGGGGAAGCTGCCGCCCGTTGCTCCAGACAGAGCGATTTCAAAGGATCCAGCCCTAGCCAGCGGCCCTCCAGAGAGGGAGGAGGATCATCAGCAGGATGAGGATAATGATGATGATGTGGGAGGCAAGAACAGCAGCTGTTCCTGGGAACAGAATCTAAGTCCGGAGTCGCAGTAAGGGTACTGCATACTGTGTGAGTTTCTTCTGGAGAAGCATCGTCTGCTGATAGCACCTTTCCTGAAGCCGCTCACAGATCAGGCACCCATCAGGGATGAAAGAGAGGATGCATCCCAGTCAGGTTGTGACAGCAGTCGCTCCTTTCAGCAGTCATCAGCTGGGATGTGGCTACTGAAGATGGAAGAGAAATTTTCCAGTGGGCAGTACACAGGGATAATGGATTTTGTGGCTGACTTCCAGCTGATGCTGGAGATGTGTTACCGGCTTCATGGTGTGGATCACTGGCTATCCAAGCAGGCTCAGAAGCTAGAGGTGATGCTGGAACAGAAGCTGGCACTGCTGTCCCGGTAGGTGTAACAAAGGATTGTGTTCAGAGGCTCTGGCAGGTGCTATTTATGTAAATCAGAGTTGGGAGTGTGTATTTGACCTGAATACTAAATACCAAAATGAAAAAAGGCTTATCAGTTCCTGGCTAGAGATTGTGCTTCTGACAGAGGCCTCCCATGACATATAGGAGCACTTGTTTGGATGTAATGATAAATTTAACTGTTTCCCTTATTTTTTGCTGGTGTAAATCAATAAATCTGCCCGACTTCTATAGAATGTCTCTTTTAAATTGATAACCTTGTCTGTTAAAAGTAAATGATATCTCATATGATTTGTACAGTGTTATGGTACAGTGACATCTATCTTATCTGTAATTTAAATGAAATATGGATCCCAAACTGCCTTGTTGGATACTGCTATTAAATGTCAGCATAGTACTTGATGATGATATAAAAAGGGAAGATGGCCCTTGGCCCGTGCTTGTTATAATCTCGAAAGGCAAAATGAAAACTATGGTATGAGTAAATACAAGTCCCTGGTAGCAATTTATTCTTTGGCCAAGACAACTGGAGAATGGAAAACTTTCAGATATAATGTGAAAGGCCCAACTTGAGTCACAACTCAGGTATGAGTTTTCTTATTAGAAAATTGTGAGGTGCTTCTTACCTTGAAAGGTCTATCAGTCTTCTGTGGAAGGAGCTTGGTATCTTGTATATCAAAGCTGCAAGTTGTATGGGGGAAGGGGGAGTAGGTGTTAATAAATACATGAAGTTAAATATATCCACTGTTCTCAAACTTGTTAGTGACACAGAGCAGTGCTGCCTGCTGGTGAGATGGACCTTGCTCATCTAGTGGGAATGCTTAAGAAGTGAGGTGCGGAACCCAGTTGAATAAGCTGTAGTAGATGCATTCTGGCTTGGTGCATTCTCGCTTGGTGCATCAACGCTACACCTTTTGAAACTGTTTTTTGCATAGCAACAGGTTTGGGGTAGAGGGGAAAAAGCTGAACCCTATGGGGCATGAACACTGCCAGTGTTCTCAAGTGAAGTTTGGTTTAAAGATTGGGAACTACTGACTTAAAGGAGTAATTGCTGACATAAATAGCTAACCAAGTTAGATTTGACTCAAGTCAGTCTCTAAAGCACCTTCTTTAGGAGAATAAAAATTATCACAGAATCATTCAGGTTGAAAGGGACTTCAGGAGGTCTCTGGCCCAACCTCCTGCTCAAAGCAGGGTCAGCTATGAGGTCATACCAAGTTACTCAGCAGGGTTTTATCCAGTCTGGTCTTGAAAATCTCCAAGGGTGGACACTGCACAACCTCTCTTGGCAACCTGTTCCAATGCTTGACTGTTCTCATGGTAAAAAAGTTTCTCTGTATATCCAGTCTGAACTTCTCTTGTTTCAACTTATGCCTGTTGTCTCTTGTCCTGCTGCTGTGCATCACTATGAAGAGCCTAGCTCTGTTGTCTTGATGGCCTCCTCATACATCTTGAAAGACTGCTGTTAGGTCCCCCTAAAGCCTACTCTTCTCTAGGCCTCACCTCATAGGGCATGTGCTCCAGCCCCTTGACCATCTGGGTGCCTCTCCACTGGACTTGCTCAAGTTTATCAATATCTTTCTTGTCCAGTTTGGGCCCCCCCAGTTCACAGTGTTGTTCCTGGTCCTGAATTTACTTCTGAACCCAGGACTTCAATATAGTGCATCCACAAATTAACTAATTAGTTTTTGATTTATCTTTTTCTTGGGAAAAAAAATGAAGCACTATTGTATTGTGTGTATGTGACAAGGTTCTGGTAGTGGGGGGGCTACAGGGGTGGCCTCTGTGAGAAGAGATAAGGAGCTGCCCTGTGCTGGGCATAGCCGGTTCCAGCCATCTCGGCAACAGACCCATTGCAGCTCAAAGCTGAGCCAATCAGAGGAATTGGTAGCACTTCTGTGAAAACATATTTAAGAAAAGGGAGAAAACACCAGTCAGGCAGAGGAAGAGGGAACAAATAAAGTGAGAAACAGCAGAGGGAATACCAAAGTCAGAGGAGGAGCTCCGTGGCAGAACAGATATTCCCTGCAGCCTGTTGAGAACCCACACTGGAGCAGATGGATATTCCCAAAGGAACTGCAGCCCACAGAGAACCCATGCTGGAGCAGAGGGAAAGAGCAAGAAGAAAGGTGCAGCAGAGAGAAACCTCTACATCCTGACCACAGCCCTCCCCCATGCCCTGTGCCACTTGTTGCCTCACTGAAGGGACTGAGTGTAACCTGTGTGGATAACGAGGGGGGGGAGGAGATGTGCTTGGAGTGAAGTTGAGCCTGAGAGGGAAGTTGAACCTGGGAAAGGGGGAGGAAAGGTGTTTTCCCTATGTGTGTAAATGTTTGTTTCTTTTTTCTGTTGTGTTTTTTTGTTTTGTTTCCCAATATCTGAATTAGTACTTGAATATTTATATTATATTAATTGGCAATCAATTAAGTTAATTTTCCCCAAGTCAAGTCTGTTTTGCCCGTGACAGTAATTGGTAAGCAATCTTCCTGTCTTTATCTTGACCCATGAGTCTTGCTCTCCTGTTCTTCCTATTTTCTCCTTCTATCCTGCTGAGGAGGGTGGGGATTGAGCAAGAGGCTGGGTGGGAGTTTCGCTGCTAGCCAGGGCCAATCCACCACAACTGTGGTGAAGAGGAAGAATTTGGGCATAGCAGTTTGAAAATAAGGTCATGTAAATTCCAGTACTAGGCCACATCTGTGATTTGTATATCCCATATCTTTTTATTCAACAATGGTCAGTACTAGAAGCTTCAAAGGGAAAAAATAAATTAAAAAAAAATTGAAATAATCCTGGAAAAATCTTCCTGTAGAGACAATTTTATCCTAATTCTATCTTTTAGGGTCTGCTTTGTGCCCCGAGATGAAAATGTTTGTACATCATTGTGCTGGTTTTGGCAGGGATAGAGTTAATTTTCTTCATAGTAGCTAGTATGGGGCTATGTTTTGGATTTGTGCTAAAAACAGTGTTGATAATGCAGAGATGTTTTGGTTGTTGCTGAGTAGTGCTTGCACTAGTCAAGGACTTTTCTAGCCTCCCATGCTCTGCCAGGTGCACAAGAAGCTGGAAGGGGAGGGGACACAGCTAAAATAGTTGATCCAAACCGGCCAAAGGGCTGTTCCATACCATATGACATCATGCTCAGTATATTAATGGTGGGGAGCTGGCCGGGGGGTGCGATCGCTGCTCGGGGACTGGCTGGGCGTCGGTTGGCGGGTGGTGAGTGGGTGCATCACCTGGTTTTTTTCTGTTTTGTTTTGTTTTCTTTCTCCCCCTCTCTCTCTCTCTCGTTGTTTTCCTTTTCATTACAATATTATTATTATTATCAATACTATTATTATTATTGTTTATTTTAATTATTAAACTGTTCTTATCTCAACCCACAAGTTTTCTTACTTTTGCCCTTCCGATTGTCTCCCCCATCCCACTGGGGGGTGGAGGGGTGAGTGAACGGCTGTGTGGTGTTTAGCTGCCTGCCAGGTTAAACCATAACAATCATCCAAACATAAAATAAAACCCCTCTCTTACCAATGTAACACTAGATATTCTTATTATTCATATATACATTTTATTTGTATTATTCATGCAGAAGTCCACTTTGAAACTTACCTAACATATCTTGTGTGCTAATAAATTTGCTAGTAAGCTAAAGGTGATTATATAAAGTAAAAGCATTTTTTTCCTCCCAAACTTCTTGTCTTTGAATTTCACTGTACTATGAAAAAAGTAAGTAGAAGTGCCCTGTCTATCTTTTAATGTTTTGTATACTTCTGTCATGTTCCCTCTTATTAGTGCTTTGTCTGAAGTCCCAGATTTCTCAGCCTCTCTGTGGAAGGTTTTTACAGGATTCTTGACATGTCTCTGAATACCCACTGCTTTTGCTCTATTATTTTATTTTTTTTTTTTTTTTTAGATAGGGGGACCAGAACTGAATATAGTGTTCCAGGTGAGAGCATACCATTTATTAATGTAATGACACTTTATTTTGAGTCTTATTTCTTTAGACTGGACATTAGGAAGGATTTCTTTACTGAGAGGGTGGTCAAACACTGGATCAGGCTTCCTAGAGAGGTGGTTGATGCCCCAAGCCTGTCAGTGTTTAAGAGGCATTTGGACAATGCCCTTAATAACATGCTTTAACTTTTGGTCATCCCTGAATTGGTCAGGCAGTTGGACTAGATGATTGTTGTAGGTCCCTTCCAACTGAAATAGTCTATTCTATTCTATTATTTTTCCATCACATTGTTCACGCATCTTAATATTTGCTTCCTTTTTGACCATCACTACACATTGATTAGTAACATGCCTGTGGGGAAAAGGAAGTACTTATGTATATGTGAGATGCTTATAGTTAGGCATGTGTATTTGTGTACCAAAGTAGGAAGTTAGAAGGTTGATGTCACAAGCCATAGTACAATCATTTGAAAGTAAGACTTTGCTAGGTATTTGTTTTAAGAGATTTTATTTGGGTGATTGATGATCAAGTATATAGTCTGCTGATACAGGACAGTAGAAATATTGAAAGTGCCAAAAAAGAGAGAGGGGAAATGTATTCCTCTCCCCTGAAAAAGAACACCCAAACTGTTGCTATTTGCTAAGTTTTTCTTCTGTTTTAGAACTAGTAGTGATGAGAAATAAGGGACTATAACTTCTCATTTTGTAGCAGTGATTTTAGACCCACTCTATAATCCAAAATAAAGACAAATTATATAATAATTTGTGCTGGTTTGTTACTTTGAAATATGTGTTTGCCATACCATAGTTTTAATTTCCCTTTGCTATTTCTTTTAGTATATCTAGTATCTGAATTTTCAAACTTTTTTCATTTCAATAGGCTGAGAGAACAAGAAAGAAAAGAAGCAGAAGCAGCTAGTTGGAAAGAAATAGAAGAATGGGAAGTCACTTTTAGCTCAAGCAGCACCTACAATAATGGAGACAATGTGGGAAATTCCAGCTATTGGTCATTTCCTCCATTTAGCTCAACAGATTTTAAACTTACCTGAAATAGTGTTCTATGAATTGGAGCGTTGTCTTCTGATGCCTCAATGTAATGCTTTTTTATCTAAAATAATGACTTCTTTGTTAAGTCCTCCTCATCGCAGATCTACCTTGCATCAAAAACCAATCCTTCCTTATGGGACTTGGGAAGCAGCACTTAGACAGAAAGTACAGCAGTGGTATACTGTTGTGGGGCAAACTGACAACCCCAACGGCTGTGCTGAAAAACTTGAGCTATGTCCCCAGTTTTTTGAAGTCCTTGGAGAAGTTAATCCTTTGGAAAAAAAATCATTTCATGAGCTTCCATTCTACCAAAAAGTGTGGCTGCTAAAAGGTCTCTGTGACTTTGTTTATGAAACACAAAAAGATGTCCAGGATGCTGTGCTAGGTCAGCCCATACATGAATGCAGAGAAATAATCCTTGGTTATGACTACTTGGAGAATGCTTATGTTCATTTTCCACAGTTCTGTGGTGCAGATGTTCAGATTTACAGGCAAAAACCTCTTCAGGCCCCAGAATTTCCAACTCATGCCATCAAAGTAAAAAAAGTACCACAGATTAAATTGGAGAAAGTTAAATGTGACACTGTAAACAAAAGCAATGAGGAAGTTGCATTTGATGGCAGAGAAGAGCTGCTACCTTGTGCCAACACAGAACCAGGGAAGAATGTTAATTACAGTGTTTGCTGTCCAGGAAAAAAAAAATCACTTGGATAGCTTTAGTGACACCTCAGGAAAAAAAAAACTTAACTGTGAAATAAAATCTCAAAGAGTCTATGACATCAAAAAACCTGGTTGTTATAAAGAGAACTTGGTGAAAACAATTAGTTCAGGAGAGATTGTTGTCTTTGGAGAACTACTTAGCACAGGAGAAATTAGAGTTGTAGAAAATGGGGAGAACTGTGATGAAATTTACATAGTAAAAACTGAGCCCAGCCTGTCAAAAGAGAATACCCTGAAAACCTGCCAAATGCTCGACAATGACAATCATAATGACAATCCAGACATGACTTGCCACAAAATTGCTAAAGAAACAGTGTTGGAAAACTCATTGCAAAATAATAAGAAACTAAAACTTACTAAAATGCTGGCAAAAAAGAAGAAAAAGAAAAAAAAAGAAATTGAAAGATGCTTTAAATGAAAATCTACAAAGAAAACTTGATGACTTGCAAAAAAAGCATGAGATTCATCCTTATCCATTCAAATCTTATTAACCTGAGAAGCAGAACAAGTTGTTTATAATCAAAAAGACAGCGAAACACGAGCACAAATCTGGTAAGTTGATTTTTTTTTTTGTTTACTGCACTAAAAATAAGGGAAATGTTGGGGTTTTGGTTTGGGTTTTTTAGTGTGTTAGAAGTTCTTGGCTGAATAGGTTACATTTTACTTTGAAATGGGACAGTGTTATTGTATTACATGTTTCTGATGTTAATTTTAATATAAGTTTCCCATTCCATAATACAAGCATATAAAACAGGCTCATCAGTTGATTGAACCATGATTCACGTGCAGACTTTACCCAAAGAGAACATAATTAATTGGGAGAGATTTTGTTACAAAAAATATCTAGGACAATGAATCTGTTTCAGAGAGCATAGTTTAACTTGTAGCAATTGTGGAAATATTTGTCCCCTTTCTGACAGTATTACCTCATGCTAGTTGCAGAGAAATGTGGAGTAAATCATGTGAGGTCATGATTTTACTAGTAGAACTGTGTAATCTTAATTTCCTAGCAGTACAGATTTGACCACAGGCCCACGATCACATTTCTGCTAAATTAGTCAGACCACTTAACACAGACTTTCTGTGAGTGATATTTTTTTAATTACAGATACGGCTCAACTAGATATTGTTATGACTTAAAAGTGGTACAGATGAGTTATACCTGATCCAGCAAGTTTTCCAGGATAAAGTTATCTTCAAAAAAATTTTTTTTTTACAATTTTGAAATTAGTAAAGTTACAAAGTGCTAAAGCAGTAAAAATTATCATGTGTCTGAAGCATTTTTGATTTAGCATGAAGCACCCTAAAGTTGGATCTTCCATCTTATTGAAGCATGGGCCAAGATATATGTTATGTTTTAACTGAGTGTTTCAAACATGGCATTTATGGAAGCAGCAGCAGGTTTACTTTCAGGATACTGTAATACTGTTGTATTGGGTTTACATGGCAAGGTTTTGGTGGGGGGGCTGCAGGGGTGGCTTCTGTGAGAAGAGACCAGGGGGTGGTCCTGTGCTGGACACAGCTGATTCTAGCTGGCTCTGCAATGGACCCACAGCTGACTGAAGCTGAGCCAATCAGCAATGCTGGTGGTACCTCAGTGATAACATATTTAAGAACGGATAAAAAAAAAATGCTGTATGGCAATTGTGAGAGAGAGGAGGGAAGGAGAAAAAAAAAAAAAAGTGTGGGAAAACAATCTTGCAAACACCAAGGTCAGTGAAGAAGGAGGTGCTCGAGGCACCAGAGCAGAGATTCCCCTGCAGCCTGTGAAGACCACTATGAAGCAGGTTGTCCCCCTGCAGTCCATGGAGGACCCTACACCGGAGCAGGTGGATATGCCATGAAGGAAGCTGCAGCCCATGGAGAGGAGCCCACGCTGGAGCAGGTTTCTGGCAGGAACTGTGACCTGTGGGGGACCCATGTTGGAGCAGCCTGTTCCTGATGGATTGTATCCTGTGGAAAGGACCCATGTTGGAGCAGTTTGTGAAGGACTGTATCCTGTAGTAGGGACCCCACACTGGAGCAGGGAAACAGTGTGAGGAGGAGTGGCAGACATGAAGTGTTATGAACTGACCCCATTCCCCATCCCTCCTGTGCTGCTTGGCAGGAGGAGGAGGTAGAAGAGTTGGGAAGACAGGAGTGAAGTTGAGCCTGGGAAGAATTGGGGTGTGGGGGGAAGGTGGTTTTAGTTTTGTCTTTGTTTCTCACCATCCTACTCTATTTTTAAATGGCAGTAAGTTAAATTAATCTTCTCTGAGTCTGTTTTGCCTGTGATAGTAATTGGTGAGTGATCTCCCTGTCTTTATCTCAACCCCTGAGCTTTTTTTGTCTTTTTTTCTCCTTCCATCCCTTTTGAGAAGGGGGAGTGAGAGAGGAGCTTGGTAGGCACCTGGCAGCCAGCCAACGTTAACATACCACAGGTTACATAGGAGTAATGTAGTATAGCATTTTCTAGCTTTTGAACATTTCACTTTGCAACAAAATGGCATTCCTTTAATATAGTTATTTTGTGTATATCTTTAAATACAAAATAGTCTTCTATATACAGTGAAATTGTTGCTTTGAAAATTCTACTTGGCCAGTGGAAATAGAGCAACTGTGTGTGTGTGTGTATTTTTTTTTTTTTTAAGCAGGTATTGTTTGTATCTGGATTTTAATTTTAATTTGAAAAAAAAGGTTTAACCTTTATCACTGCAAATGTTGTCCTAGAGTGGAAACTGAGATAAAAATAAGTATTAATTTATTAATATTTATTAATTTTAATCTAAATAGCTCTTGGTCCTCCAGAATGTTATTTTCAGTGTTGTAGCTACTGCTGAATAGGTAAGATGCTTGTAGTACATCGAGGAGGTGGGTCTAACAACCATAGCTGTTATATAGCTGTAGCTATTTAAGAAAGTGGCCTCAAATATTTCAAGCTCATGGCTTCTTGGATTTTTTTTTTTTCAGTTTGAGAAATTAATTTATTTTGGTGGGGAGGGTTTTTTATCATTAACTTGCCACATCATTGTGGAGGGGGAGACCTCCTGGACCCCTCTTCTCTCCAGGACCGTGTCCAATGGATTTCTTCCAAGCAGCTCTGTAAACAGGTCAAATTCTACTTTCCTGAAGTCCCCTGTTGTTCCTAGCTGTATGACATAGCTACTTTGAGAAGTTATATGTGATATATTAACCCTGATACTTTCTGAAGTAAACCAATTACCTTAGGTTCAAGGAGTGTGTTTTTTTGTTTAAACATCTACATTATTACATAGTTCAGTTGGGTGGGAATTGCTTTATGGGAAGGCATTTGCTTTCTTCAGAAACGTTTGATTTTTGCCACAGTTGAAACCAGACTGCTATAAAAGATGAAACTGTAATCTGCTTTTACATGTTAATTTTGGTGTATTCATGTGGGGATTTCTGTAAACTGCTTCTGCTTTGAGAATATATTTTAATAGAATCTACAAAGGTTCCAGAGCCTAGTGTGTAGATTACTTTGCAGAAGTATCAGGGAACAAATTTTACAGGTAAGTTATATTATTTCCAAAATTTGTGGAGTAAGTTCTGGAGTTTGCTCCTCTCAGAACAGTAGCATGAATGATTTTTTTTTTTCCTACGAATTAACATAATGTTACAATAATTGTATTAATTTTGGGGAGTTGTTCTTGGAAAGAGAACGGGGGGGCTGCTATTTGCAGATGCTTATAGTTTAATGTCTGATTTGTTTAAGTCTGTTTCTTATTCATCGTGCTTATGTGACTTGTTATCAACCATCTATTTAATTATAATGTAACTTTCAAGGCTGTATGTAATTGTTTTATTAATGAAGGGCAAGAAAGGGCATTATAAAGCTTTTCTCTTTTAATCTTGCAAGGAAAAAAATCCATATCTAAAAAAGCAATCAAGACGAAGAGGAAAGCTGTTGCAAAGTCTACTGTACCAGAATTTCAGGTAAATGATTTTAGTTTTTAAGTACTCGAAATCTGAATATTTTAAAATAATTCCCTCAGTGGTTGACTGAGACCACAGAAATTATTGTTAAAGGTGAATTTCATTTTTTTCCAATTGCAGCTAAACAGATTAAAATTTTCAATCTAATAACACTTTCAAATGTGAATTTTACTTTTTTGTTGATAGAAAATGTTTTAGCATTTCTGTTGTTTAGCTTATCTTAACTAGTATTGTGCAACACTATATAACACATCAGTTAAAGCACAGAGCTTGAAAAACTAAGAGATGCTTGTAATTAATACTGTAGATGCTACCAAATATATAGTTTTCATGGATTAAAATTACTTGGGTTTTATATGAGTGTGACATTGATATTTGAATTTATGAGATATAGCTTGATCAGGTAAAGGACTTGGAGGAAAAAGTTTTAGACTTGTGTGCTCCTTTTTACCTATTATCTCTTAGCTGTATGTGAACTTTAGACCAGCACCAAGAGAGTGCTAATTATGATGTGTTTTTTATGATACTATAGCAGAAGTATTTTAGTTAGTACTTCAGCTATAAGTCACAATTCATCCATACATGTTTGCTTGAGTTGGAGCTCTCCTATGGTTATAAGTATATGTTTTCATATTCCTTATGTTAAGAAAACAACCTGTGCTATTCTGAGCAGTAAAGCCTCACTAAATTGCAGTTATCCTGCAAAACCCTCAAATTGAATCAGTTTTGTCCATGATGATGTAGTTTTCCAGGTGGGGCTAGTAGAACTTCTAGAGATCAAAATCCCTTTGTAGTGGTTGATGCTGAATAAAGGCCCACATCCTAATGTGCATTGACTTTTGTCTACATTCTAATGTTAGGGGCTAAAATTGTTCTTGGTAAGTCCAGAAAGTATGCAAAATGTTAAAAATGTGTAAATTTTTTTGGCACATTCCCTGCATGCATGTTCACTATTAAATAATTATAAATCCTGTTCTGCATTAATAAACTGTTACTTTTTTTAAAAAAAAAAAACTATCCTACAAGGCATAGTCTGTCTAAAACAGTATCAAAAGTTTAGCCCAACTTTTTTTTTGTGGGTTTTGTTTTTTTTTTCTAACCTGTGTAAACTGTAGGATAACTAAAATGTATAACAATAATCTGGGTACTGTTTGATCAGGCTAAGATCTGTCAATACCAGTAGTGCAGCTTTACTAGGGGACGACTTAACCATTGATTTCAATAGGACAGGCAGGGTAGAAGATTAGGACTATTTTTCAAGCATTTGTGAATATTAAATTGAGTGGGAATACTACTGAAACTTTTAGATACTGCAGTGTAGTGTCCTTTCTTGATGCTCTCTAATTCACATACATGATGGCCGAACTTAATAAAATTATGTAAATGTTTATGATAGCATTTTTTTTAATCATTTGGTGAGGTACCTCAAGTCTATGCTTGATGTGCAATATGCAAAGGGAAGTGTTTTTAATAACCATAAGATTATTGCTATTCATACATGGACATCAGGTTTTTTTAATTAAAAAAACACACACACCCCCAACTTTTTGAAGAACGTAAATGTCTTTATGTACATGCAGTCTACTAACATCCTCACACTGTATAGATCCTTAATGCACATACACCACTGATGCATTATTCATTTTATAATAGATCCTAGTACTTCAAGTCAAAACAACCAAACTTTAAAGCTAAATTAGTATTAACTTTTAAAATATTTTCAATATAATAGTATACCTAAATTATATATTCTATTAAAATATTAATAATCATATTTAAGAGGTAAATGTACTAATAAATCTTAACAGTGAGAATGCCATGTTAAGCAACTGTTTGAGGAAACATATGACCCATTTTCTCTGCTCTCTTTCATAGTTTTAATGTCAAGAACAAAACAATAAACACACAAATCAGTGAACAAAACTCCCTTACTTCTTTGTCATCTCAATCCTTAGCTCACATAAGGAAAAAAAAGTGTGTAGATGCAAATTAAACTGTCATTACAGAATAAGAATACATGAAAACAGAAATCATATTTTTAACATTCTGAAAATGCAAATGATCTGGCAGGTGATAAATCATAAGTTTACAAGTTAACTATTGTGTACTTTTTTTTTTTTTAAGAAAAACTGAGTCCCAAGTTTATTGTTACTTAGCAGTGTTTTAAAGATATTACAATAACTATACTGCTACAGAGAAAGGATACTCATTTTTTTTCATGCAAATAAAATACATTCATGTTTGGTAATAAATGCTTTCTTAGTCTTTCCCTTTTCCCTTATATATTATGTACGCATATAGCTGCGTACTTAGGGAAGTGATCGTGCCCCTGTACTCAGCACTGGTGAGGCCGCACCTCGAATACTGTGTTCAGTTTTGGGCCCCTCAGTACAAGAAGGACATTGAGGTGCTGGAGCGTGTCCAAAGAAGGGCAACGAAGCNTGGTGGTGTTAGTTGATGGTTGAACTTGATGATCTTAGAGGTCTTTTCCAACCTTAATGATTCTATGATTCTATTCTATGATTCTATGATATGATATGAATTTCTTCAAGGCCTTTTATGGTGGTTCTCAGTACAATATCAGAGTGCTTCAGGTATTTTTGATGTATTTGACAATAGCTCCTCTAAGTTGAGCTTCTGTTTTATCAGTGAGGGAATTGAGGCACAAAGATAGTAGGTTCAAAAGTCAGGATCTGTGTTGCATTTATCATTCATGATGGTATGTGCTGATGATGTGTTGGTATGTGCTCAGCAGTTTTTGCAAATGAGATCCTAATGTCTGAAGTGAGACACTCAAAAAATGAGAAACCAAAGTCTTCACAGGTTGTTGGATTATCACATAAGAGCTCTGTCATAGAGCCAAAGGTAGAGCCAGTATTTCAGTTGATTCAGGCGTGAGATCATCATTTCCCCTCCTGGCTATCTCTTTCCTTACTCAGTTCACTCTATTTCTAACTCTGCAGCAACTGATGCAAGAATTCTGTGGACAATATCCTTTTTTGCTTTATACTTCTGATTCATCCTCAGTCCATGGTACATTGAATTAATCTGGGGTCATGTGGGAGGAGGAAAAGAAAAAGCCAGGTTTAAGATTGGCTATACATGACTATAACTCATTTGGCTGTATACCTTGATTCAGTTATAGTTATATAATTGCTTCTTTTTTTCAAAGTGCTTGACTTTCTAAACTTTTACACTTTTGTAAAATAACAATGGTATAGTATCACAGTTTGTGGGCTTTCTTTTTTCCCTGAAGGAGTGTAAACCATTGAGTGTAATCCAGTTACTATTTATATGGTTCAATAAGAAGGTTTGGAGTTTTAATATTAGAGGTCTGTCCTGTGTATATAGAATCTAATAGTTACTCATAGCAATAGCATAATTATTTAAAACTTTACTTGATAAATGTAGACACTTAGTTTGAGTTGCTATATTTTCCTAACTCTCTGAAATGCACACAAACTATGAAAAATTGTAACTGCATTTTCGCAGTTTCTCAAATTTTGATATCTTACTAAAAGTATCTGTCCTATATTTTAATGACGAAACATAACAGTTACTCCTCTGGGGTTTTGGTTTATTTGTTTGAATTTGTCCAAACTTAAAACTCAATGTGTTATTGAAGTCAAAATACATTGTCATGAATTAATGAGTTTTGAAAGAACCAAAAAGTAACAGGTGTATGTTAATGATGTCTTGGGTTTTGTGTTCTATTTGTGTTTGACTTTACTAAAAGATTCCAACATTTTCAGTATTAATGAAAAGCCTGAAGATGAACTTTGAATATTTTTTGATATAGCATATCTTTAAATGAATGACTAACCTGGATAAGGAGTTATCTTCTCAAAGTTAGCTTTTGGAAAAATACTGATGTTTCAGTTATTTTGTTGAATCTTCCCCCCTACCCCATATATATACACAGAGATGTAAGCCTTGCCATGCAACAACCTGAAAGATAATAGCTTTCTAGTTTGTAGTTTAAAAGTCTATTATGGTCATAAATTATTGTAAATCAAAACATTAAAACAACTTTTCTTTGTGCAGAAATTTGGTCAAGAAAATAACATGCGTATTCTGAAAGGGAATGTTATAAAGCAAGACATTTTCTAAAGATTCAAATAGGAGGACATTGGTACAATGTGATTATAGTACTTCTGTTAAAACCATATTTTATGAAAATGGCTGAATTTATTAGGTTACCTTACTGGATTACCCCTTGTAACCATATGCAATTCTGTCAAAGTAAGAGACGTTGTACTAAGTGTAATTGCATTACTTCCTTACTTCCACAGTGTAGCACAAGGCCTAGTGTGCTTTGATTCACCAAGGAATTGCTTGGTACTCAAAGCTGCTCAGTCATTGTTATACTTAGCACAAGTTTCCTAGCTTGTAGTATTCACTGCACTATTTCCTTTAACAAAATGTTTATGTTTTGAAATGGAAATTGACAGGCAGAGATATGTGTTACATCTGAAGACTGAATTATCTTCTAATGAATTTGCTTTCAAGAAGCCCTGGATATCTTTGTGTGTTTATGTATAAATTGCTATAAGAAANAAAGAATTGGGGGGGGGGGGTGTGTTCCAAATGTCACATTATCAAGTGTTTGAAGTGTTTATGTGTGTGTGTTTGCGTGTGTTTTCTTTTGGTTTTGTTTTGTTTGTTTGGGTTTTTTTGGCTTATTTGCACTAATCTTGATGAGCTCAGGGAATTAATCACAAAGATTGAGAATGAACTCACGCATCTGGAGGACATGAAAAAGAAATCTGTATGTGACAAAAAAGAAAACTCTTGTATGGATATAAATCTATTCCAGTTACTTGCTGAGGCTTGTCAACAGAAGACTTTGTCTCATCAGTAATTGCATGGAGCCCCATAAGGTTAATGTCTGGAAAAGTTATATTTATTTTCATCATCTCTTTATATATAGCGCTTAATTCACAATGTTGTCATAAGTAAAATCGATAACTACATATCAATGTTTTTGCATTGCCCAAATAGAATGTGGGTAGTGGCAGTATCTTAGAGTTAATTCACTCCTATTAATCATGTGGATATTCTTTCTTGAAGCCAGATTCTGCTTAACCAAGCAATGATGGGGTAGACTTCTCACGTTTGCTTATGTAGTGCTGATAAAATGTTCTCGTGCACTGACACTCTCATATCATTTAACATGATTCCTGACGAATCATCTTTTGCAAGCAATTATATTTGGCTTTTTCCTATTCAATTAGATGGTCCAGGAAAGATGTCCTTTCTGGTTCTAGATCAAAGATTGATGGTGTCATGGTTTAGCCCCGGTCAGCAACCAAGCACTACACAGCTGCTCGCTCACCACCACCACCCCCCGCCCACGGTGGGATGGGGGAGAGAATCTGAAGAGCAAAAGTAAGAAAACTCGTGGGTTGAGATAAAAAACATTTAATAATAATAAATTGTAATGGAAAGGAAAACAATGAGAGAGGGAGAAACAAAACCCAGGAAAAACAAGTGATGAACCGCCCACTGACCAATGCCCAGCCAGTCCCCGAGCAGTGATCGCTGCCCCCCGGCCAACTCCCCCCCCCAGTTTATATACTGAGCGTGACATCATATGGTATGGAATAGCCCTTTGGCCAGTTTGGGACAGCTGTCCTGGCTGTGCCCCCTCCCAGCTTCTTGTGCAACTGGCAGAGCATGGGAAGCTGAAAAGTCCTTGACTTAGTGTAAGCACGACTTAGCAACAACTAAAACATCAGTGTGTTATCAACATTATTCTCATACTAAATCCAGAACACAGCACTATACCAGCTGAAACCAGGACAGTATTCACCCCTTATTCTATACCATCTACGTCATGCCCAGGTCCTCCATTTTGCACTACATTCCAATTAATTGCCACCACTTTCCCTGTCTTTTGAGATATAGATAGATAGATATACATACACACAGATATTCCCTTACTCTATGGACCATCCCTCTAAAATGTCCATTGAGTT
>WAAD01015211.1:3800-62231 GCA_013389945.1 Fregata magnificens
TCAACCCCAGATGAATTCATTGGCATGAACAGTGTAATGTTAATCACAAGAAATAAGACTACAACAAAGAAATAAAAGATACTGTTACATGAACAAGAGGCTAGAAAACATACTAAGCACAAAAATCTAGGAAAACTTAGATTTTACTAACTAAATGCCTGCTTCCTCCAGGAAAGAGTTTACCATCATCCATATACCTACAACAATATGCAGGTTTTCTGACAGCAGCAGTTTTTAATAAAAATATGTGGGGCACTGCCAGCCCACTGTAAATCCATTAGTCATGCGTTGTCTCAGGTAACACTTGACTGTACCATGCCCCTCACTTGTACGCAGGCCTGAATGTTGCTTATAGTCTTTAGTCAGCTGGAATGGAGAGAAATAGCTTCCTAACATATTCATGCTCACATGATGACAGCACTTCTTATACAGCTGGTCCTGAACAGATCCACAGATAGCTATTACTCCAGTAGCTATTACATTTATAAGGAAGCCGCAGACGATTCTTTGTCCAATGAGTATGTGATCTAAAAGTACTTAAAACACGCATTGCAGCACCTCAGTCTTCATACATCAAGCTCTTTCATGCTCACAGCATACACCTTTCCTGACAACCAGCCCAACATTTGCTTTCTAAATGCACCTTATAGCCTAGTCCATATAGGGTTGCTCCAGGCTGCCACAAACTCAACGCTCATAGTAGGAGACACTGAAGTCTATGAAATCAGCAATAGACCCCCCCCCTTTTATTGCTGCACTGAATGGGCATGACCACTATTTAAACAGCACTTATTCCACAAGGCATTTGTCATTACAGCTTCACAGCACCCACAGCTTACGTGCTGGGAACAGTTTTGTTGTTTTGCAAGATCATTCTAAATGTATGCTTTGATTTAAGAAGTCAACTGTGTCATTTTTTTATTGTTCAAAGAAAGTAAGTTGTTTCTAATCAAATATTTCTGCAAAACAGCTACATCTTAAGACTGGCTGCTCCAAGGATAAATTTGTCCATCTGTATTTATGCTGGGCACTCAACATCACACTAGTGATGAGGACAGTGGTTGTTAGATATATTAAAAAACTAACAAAAAAACCCTAAAAAACACCAAGAAGAGAGTTTAGGTATGAAAGTATTAGTTGTGACTGCATAAACACAGTAACTGGATAAACAACTGGTCAACCATACATACAGCTAGCTGCCATATCCTATTATCAAGCATTAGCACAGATCAGCTTTTGCACATATCAGCTAAGTAGCACAAACACAGGGACAGAGCCAGGCTTTTGTTGTTAGAGCACGTGCCTTTTCTCACTGCAGAAGTTTGAACTAACTGTGCATGATAATGTTCCTACTAAGAAAGTTAAACCATGAGGATTTTTTAAATAAGGTCATTCTTAATATACAATGAGCAAGCAAGAAATTTGTAATCTATAAGAATAAAAATCAAGCTATCTCCATGAACGATCATAAAGCTGAATAGGTCTTGATTTCGCCACAGATGGAAGCTGAAATACAAACTTAAAAATAATCAGGTTTTAGTCATTCTTTTCCAGGCTAATTAATTTCTGGTTAAATGTGACTCTAGAATAGCTGTTTTAAGCATAAATTTGAACATTGGAGTTCTATATGCTGTTACAAAAGATCAGAAGCTTAAACTGGCATTTTATTTTCCCCTAAACATTAAACAAGGAACTTCAAAGGATCTTAATCCCCATGTGGTTTAAAACAAATATTATTCAGGCATGATAACAAGTTCTGAGAAGAACTAATGACTTTCCAACTCCCTGCTTTGCCTTGTTTACTGCATGAGGTGGGAAAAGATGCACAGCATGTTGCAAGAAGAGATGGAGAATGGAAGAGGAGGCAAGGTTTTATGGCCTAGTACCGTGCACCCTACAGCATGCAGTGGGAGATAGCAAAGCTAACAGGAGGCAGGATAAGCAGGTAGAGACACACTGCAGTGAGGTGAATGTGGCAACAAAGTGAGAAGGTATTATCATGGATGGGTGCTAACACAGTCTTGAATTCAGCAGCCAGAGTTTCTGATTTCAATCTTCAGAAATATTGAGTGCATGTCACCAGGCTTCCTAAGCTCCTTGGGAAGCACGGATCCCAGTCCTTAGATTATAGTGCAAATCAATAAACTGCTGCAGTATTATAAAGATGCAAAGCTGTTTTTCACAGCTGCTACATGAACTGGAAGTGACAAGCTCTTCACCAACACTTCTGCTCTTAGATTCTACTCTGAAATGCATCCCGCAGCATACTCTACGGGGTTTTTACTGATTTATTTATTGTGCCTATGTCCAAATTTCTCACACTTGTGCAATGTGATAAATGGAGAGCTCTGGAGTCTGAAATTCTCTGTTTATCAAAAAAAAAGTCTGTAGCGAATACTCTCCACACTGTTCTGCCTGGATGCCTTAAAGGGCTACTTTACTCAGTAAAGAAAGTCATCTCTTGCAACAGAGGAGTGCATACTTCACATCTTCACAAGTCAGATTTTTATGCTAAGACTGCAAGAGGCTGAATCATTGGTCCCAGCAGGATAGGTGTTTATCCTCTGGGACCATGCTCAGCAAGTATCATTGGCTTTTAGGAAAGTTAGTAATTTGAGCTGCAAGCAAACCTGAAACTTCTACTAAATGGCAATAAGTCTCAGTTATCCATTACACTATTCAGCCTTGTCATTTCCTACTTTTAAGATATTCTTTTCATAACATGCAGATCAAGAGAGTTAAACCAACAGTAGAACAGATGATATATTTGTATTCAAGGAGAAATTACTGGCAACTAGTAATTCTGCACAACTGTTTAAACAGAGTAATGGATGTTAAGAGAGGCCTTTAATATTAATTTACAGTTCATACGCTGGAGATTTAAACTACTCAATATCACACACTGTTTGACTGAACGTGCAAGTCACTCAATAAATATGAGGCTATTTTTTCTATCTGAGTTAATCTAATAAAGCACTGCTTGGAAAATTGAATGTAAAATGTATTGTCAAAGTGTAGTGACTGCGTACTCAGTACGAAGGCCAAAATATGTTAGGAAAGATGGAAATCTGCAATATTGCTAAACCCTTCAGGTTTCAGAAATAACAACTGAAATTTCATACAGAACCACAGAGAGTATTTGGCTAAGGTTGGAAGCAGCAGAGTGAATCCCAGCTAAACAGCAGAGCAAGTCCAAAAAGACACTGTTCTAAAAATATCAGGTCACTATGATAACTTTCACAGAGAAGTGCAATATTTGGTAACCTCACCAAAAATGGGGGCCATTGGAACCAAACATTTACATTGCTGTGTTAAAAGCTCAAACTTTTCCATAGTAACCACATTAGGGATATCTTCAGCAAACTGATTAACCCTGTGCATAACTTAAACCGCTAAAGTAATTGCATTGAAGCCATGAAAGCAGTTCACACCCTTTCCACCTAGCAACTTATGTGCCTTGCTGGGCTGAGGATAGTCTGTACAATAGGTCCATCTTTCCTTTTGAAAGCTGGTCTGTATTTTGCTATTAGCCATCAAGTAATGCTGAGCCTGTAACATCCCGATTGCTGTGTACATTTGGGTACAACATAAATGCAGCAATATACATAAGTGTATTTCAGATGCACATGAGCATTACACACATGCTTTCAAGATTCTTTGTTCTCACAAAGATTGAGAATTCTTGGGATACAAATATTAATTATGGACTTCAGAGAACAAAGAAAATATTCTGAATACCCGCTTTAGAGATTGGAAACTACTTCTAAAAGACACAAGTTGTTTTTCCCCTACTTCCTTCTAGCAAAATGGAAAATAGCCCTTTTCAACATCTTAAAGCAAACCAGTTCTGAGCATTTTAAATAACTTAACACAAGCAAGCTCATCTCTCAAAATATAATCCCAACAGACAAGAGTTCTGCTCAGTGAACTGTAAAAGACTTGTCAACATTTTTATTTTATAAACGGTCCTTCAGAACTTGAAAATTCTCCAGTTGTTCCAAATTTCCTAAGCAAATGCTAGTTTAACCCACAGCCTTGGTCCCGATAACCAGTCAATTTTCAGATCATGAAATCCTCTCCTCCTTCCTTTAGCTCAATGATTAGTTTTTATGGTAGACATTACTGTTTGGGAAAGTTAGACAAAAAACCTGAACATGTTTTTCCTTGAATACTGGTTTGTTTGTTGTTTTGGTTTGGTTGTNGCAAGTTTCTAAACAGCATGAAAGAAAACTTTGTCTGCCAATGCAGTACTTTTTCTTTATTCATCCATTTCAAGTGATTAAAGGACTAGGACAGCCTAATGCAATGATAGACATCAGCCAAGTGAATATCCCCTTCAACAGCCTGGTGGTGCAAGTCACACTTCCAGATTTAAAACAACCTACTGGACATCCTGGCACATGTTAAGAAGCACAGACAAATTCTTCAAAAAGCAAAACAATGTCTGTCAGCTCCATGGTGCCAATCAACGGCCCAGGTTTGTCTTTCCCATATGAAAAGCACAGGGACTTTCCTACAGTTAACCCAAGGTGTGTCAAGTCTCCATCTCCAACTCTGGCTCTGTTCCTAATAGCCCCTTGGCACCATCAGCATGGGCCCACTGCAGCTTCACTGCTAGAAAAGCCACCAGCTGAGACTGTCTCATACTTTCATGGAATTCTGCAGGAAAAAACCCACAGTCTTCAAATTTCCAATTACATCCTTCCAGCTTTCCCACTGTTAACAACTACAGTGACTTCCTCCCACATCAGCTCACCCTTGGTCTCGGAAGTCTTCCCTCTGCATGCCAGAAGAGGCAGCAAGTGCTGCACAAGGTCTGCTACACAATATGTGTAACAGGAATGATTCTGCTCACAAATAAACCTTTTTTCACCGGTATCAGAGCAGAAGCAACATTTTCCCCACCTAATTCAGTGTCACTGGTCAACATTATTCCCCTACAAAAAATCAGATCTAAGGTACAGAAGAACAAATATCATTTCAGGCCTCAGAGGATCCCAAATCCGAGCAAATCAAATTAACATCATCTTTCTAAGGACCCAGCAGGGCTTGAAGTTCTGGTGCCAGAAGCAGTAGAGAATACCCAGAAGTTTTTTCCAGCCACTGTTCTACATCATTCTTTAACCACATAGCTGTCTGCTTCTGTATGTGCTACAGCAAAGGCAGATGGACATAAATAAAATACTGGTACTTTATTCAGTCAGAATTTGAAACTAGAAAGAGCACTACGCCTAATGATCTAAACGCTGAAAGAAATAACCTTATGCCATGATATTAGGCATTATGTAGGCCTAGGACAAGTTATACACAAGTGAGTCGAAATAGGATAATATCCCATAAGCATAATGAGATTTCTTATTCCAGAGGTACAGTACCTTCTAAATATAATCCAGTACTTTAGAATACATGCCTGACTGAAAATGAAAATATAAGAGAGAAAAGGAAGTGAATAAATGAATGATGAAGGAAGGAAAGAGGGAGCAAGAGGGGGAAGAATCAGTGCCAAAGATGATATTCAAATTGAAAAAGATCAAAAATATATTCACAGCAACTGCAGACTAAAACCCAAATTAAGTATTTGCCAGTAGTGTGAGAAACTAAGAATTAGCTCGAAGAACACTCCTGAAAAAACTTTGCTAGAGCCATATCCCTAACACTACTACTGCACCATAAAAAAAACTTAGGCATTCCACAGGGCTAAAGGAAGCCACCATTGCCAGCTAAAGGTTGACCAAATTTAAAGAAAATGAAGAAAAAGGACCCAAGGTGAAAGGCACTTCAACAGCACTGTTAGCGAAGCAATAAAAGCAACACAAGCCTGAGATTTGCAGAAGTGTGGAAAAACAACTGAAGATATAAGTTCTTCAGTCTTCCTTATTTCATCTCTCCCTCCTCTACCAGCTGTTCATTTTTTTTCCACCAAGTTGTCTCTTTCACCTTCTCTGGTTTACCTTTCCTTTAAGATGAAAACTTTACTTTCCCCACCCCTTAGGTTAGAAAAATTTTATTCAGTCCTTTTCCCCTTTCACATGATATCTACACCCAACACAATTTTAATAGTTCTTTCAAAAAGAAACCAATATGATACAATAGTGCATGAACTATATAACTTCTATCCCAAGTAGAGAGCATGCCCAAAGACAGGTGGGTCAAACACACTGCAATATCCTTTAGGCACTTCACTACGGCTAGTAAAGTTAAGAGCAAGTGCTCATATATTTCAACTACAGCAACCAACAGGAGCAAAAACCCTTAAGAAAGGCTACAGAAACCATTTTCAGTGAGGCAGACATGACATGGTTTCAGAGCCAGTCAGCAATGTCATACGAGCAATCCGCCTGCTGCATGTTCTTTTCTTATAGTAAGGACAAGGCAGCTTAGCCTTCAAAAGCTAGGGCACACTAGCTTACACCCACTGCTGGGGGGGTGCCAGCACACAGACAATGGCTACAGAGCACTAATACACACCCTAAATCCAAACCCACAGTCGTTTTCCCCCTTTGTGCATACGCCCACAGCCTGGAGCAGCTCCTGGAGGGAAAGCTCCCTCACCCACAGGAGAGCTCACATTTATCCACAACACACCAAGCAGAGGCTTCCAGCTGGCAGAGTAGGGAAAGTGGTGTTGCTCACTTACCATTTCATGGTCCAGGCACGTTTGCCTCCTGGTACCCTGACAGCCCTGCTGCTGCTGTTGATTTGAGAAGTGACTGGAGCACTTTTTCTGATGGAAGCTAATGTGAAGTGGGTGCTTGAGACAAGTACTCTAGTTTCTGCTGAATGAACCATCAGGCCTATGCAAAAAAAACCCAACCAACCACCACTATTCTGTTTAACTGTTTTGTTTACTGCAGGGATCTGTCTGCATGCAAACACAGAGACCCTGATATTTACAGGCCTGAACACCAGTAATGGAAAATCTGCCATGGACCCTCAAACTCCCTAAATTTGACTCAGAACAAACATCCTCCCCCTCTGCACAAGCCTCCCATATGCCAGCATCTAGCAGGGCTTCACGCTGACCTGGTTCATTGGAGAATGCAATGGTCTAGCCCTAAACTGAAATTTTAAAGCATTGGAAGAGGATTTCCGTATACAGGCAGGAACACGGAGGCAGTTTCCCCACCTCAGAGTCATTCAGGTGCTCTGGGAGGGTAACTGTAAACTGCCTTTGCCAACAATTAACTTTCACTTAAAAAAACCACATAAGGAGCACTATTTGCATACGTTTGTAACCAAAGGCAGGTATTCCAGCTAAACTTCCCAAGGAATAACACTCTGTCATGGTTTAACCCCAGCCAGCAACTAAGCACCACACAGCTGCTCGCTCACTCCTCCCTGGTGGGATGGGGGAAGACAATCAGCAGAAAACTCGTGGGTTGACATAAAGACAGTTTAATAAGTAAAGCAAAAGCCACATGCACAAGCAAAGCAAAACAAGGAATTCATTCACTACTTCCCATCAGCAGGCAGGTGTTCAGCCATCTCCAGGAAAGGAGGGCTCCATCACACGGTTACTTGGAAAGACTGAACGCCATCACTCCAAACTTTCTTGTTCTCCCCCTTCCCCCCCCCGGATTTATATTGCTGAGCATGACGTCATATGGTGTGGAATATCCCTTTGGTCAGGTGGGGTCAGCTGTCCCAGCTGTGTCCCCTCCCAACTTCTTGTGCACCCCCAGCCTGCTCACTGGTGGGGTGGGGTGAGAAGTAGAAAAGGCCTTGAGTCAGTGTAAGCACTGCTCAGCAATAACAGAAACATCCCTGTGTTATCAACACTGTTTCCAGCACAAATCCAAAACACAGTCCCATACTAGCTACTATGAAGAAAATTAACTCTATCCCAGCCAAACCCAGCACATATTCTTATGGCCATTTTACAGAAGTTTTCACCTTCTGGACATACAACTATAAAGTCATTTGGAATATTCCTTTATGCTCACACAACATCCACAGTGAACAAATTGTGACACACTTAGTACATACCATTCATATAAACACCAGAACACAGTTTGAATGCATATGCATGAACAAAGTAATAACAATATACTTTTAAGTTGGTTTTATGTCCCACCTTAATCAGAAGTCTGAGGAAAACTGGTTTATTGCACAGACACTTGGCACCATTTTCTGAAACCATTTAAACCCTGGTTAACAAGGTTTATTAAAGAAAAACAGAAATAGATTCATTGGTGCCCTTAAAAATAGTCACAGCTCATCACTGATTTAATGCAGCTCTTCAAAAGGTTTAGAAATGGTTGCTTCATGAGTATTATTTGAATGACCTCAAAGACTTTCATTAGGTGCTTTTCTTAAAAAAAAAAAAAAGAAAAAAAAAAAGAAAAAAGGCAACACAGCATTCAATAGGAGTAAGGAAGACCACTACAGAAATCAATTTTGTCCTTAGGGCTTTCCAGATGATTTCTAGACCTGACAATGACTTCTCGTTACTTAGAAAGTTATTTCAGTATCCCTCAATCCACTGCACTAACCACCATGCTAAGTGCATGACCTGAGCCAGCAAACAGTCTGTGCAATTGCACTGCTCCAGCCTCAATGATTGGAGCAGGGGAGATCCAGATACTGTCAGCAGTGCACAGCCTCCCCTTCATTTCCTACAGGAACCTGATCAAGGATAGGTTGGAGGAGCAATATAGTAACCCCCAGTTCATTTTCACTAGTAAATTCATTTTTTAAAAAGTCCAAGGTTGTCCAAAGATTTACTTCTTGTTAATCTGAGACAAGATTTTTAAAAGTGAGTCTAAACTTAAGCTCCTAAAATTCATAGGCTCCTAATTAATCTAATTTTTTGAAAGTGATTAATACCCAGCAGCTCACACTGAAACCTATCGCAGCCTTAAAGTCGCACCAAAATTAGCCCATAGGAAGTGCCAAAATGCTCACTGCTCCCAGCAGGGCTCGTAAGACAGAAGTGCAGCACAAAATGCACCTTACTCTGATCTGCATAATAAGCTCTCTACTCCAAGAATGAAACTGATCTCCATCGCAGAATGACTCAGCTACTGTGTAAGGAATAATCTGGAGACCTGAACAGTACTGACCCCCTTCAGGCCATTGCTGCTGGGTTTTGGGGTTTGGTTGGGGTTCCCCCCCCCCCCTTTTTCTTGTTTGAAGTTGAGGCTACCCAGGGAGGACCAGGCTAAGACCTGGGCAAGCGTAGGGAGTGGTGACCTCATCTTTTGCTCAGCCTCTCAGCCAAGGCAATGTGGAACAGTCTACATGACTTCTCAGGAGAGCCAAGATTTGTGTGAAAACCCAGTGTGTATTGCAGCATATTTTTCCACGGCTGCTCCAGCATATGCCTTCTGTACAATTTGGTCTCTTGCTCCCAACAGCCTTAGTTGATGGGGATTTTCTCAACAACTTCCTGTACAGAAAGGTATCACTTCAGGATGCAGTAGCTAGGCTAGATATGTGGTCACTAGAGCTAAGCAATGCCAGAAGCTCTTGGATTCTTTGTGGTTTTAACATCCAGGATTTACTCATGTTGAGAGCCCTGGTTGGGACTCAGTTTATTTGGACTAAGCTTTCACCATCTGTTCTTCTAAATTCTAAAAACATGGAGAGAATATGCTCCACAAGCAGCTACAAACACAGATGAGTTCTGCAATTTATATTGGGATATACCTCATACAGGGAAAACAGTTCTAAGATCTATGAGGTTTCTCCTTCAGGAGTAAATTGAGGATTGATGCTCTAATGCTTTAATTTTGCACCACAGTGAAACAATTCTCTGGTTTATATGAATTTGCCATCACATAGCTCCGCAGTATTAAGTGGAGGCCCACACTCTTTGAAACTAAGGCGGCTTATAATGTTTTCTAATTAAAGATAAACTGGCCAATTTCACTAATACATCACCTACCTTCGCACAGTCCTTACAAAGAGGTTTTGTATTATCTAGAAATTAATATCTCTGAATAATTAACAAGTTAAGCTACAGCTACAATATAATTTAAACAGTTTCAAGTCATGGCCACATGAAGAAAATGCATGAATACCTACATCCCTGAAAGTACAGCTCCTGGCCCTTATTTCTGACTTTTTGGCCCATTTCCACCTACTTGACAAGTCATGCCTCAACAAACTCTGCCCCAGTTTCCCAGACATTATAGGTACCAGTTGCCTGTAACTGTGCTGGCGATAAGGCATTGGAGCTTCCCCAGAGGAGGCTTCTGCACAGGCCTCTCCAAAGGATGACCTGCTCTAGCAGCTCCCATGGGTGCAGGAGCCTGGCTAGACCCTGCCCACACCTGCATGGACAACGGCCATCCCAGGCAAACAAGAAACACACCCTTCCCACTCTTCTCCTGCAGGAACTCATATTTCCACATTTTCCTCCAAGGTAAACTGGTTTGACAAGAAGCCACCACCACTGAAGACTGGAAAAACAAACCAGTTATTCCCAGCACTTATCCCCAATGCCTGTCACGGTGCTATGCTGATGTTTCCCTGCAGATGGCAAACTGTCCTCTGGCACTGGCCCACTCCCCTTCCTGGCGTCTTCAGAAGGGGCAGGTCTGCCTCAAAACCTTCAAAAAAAAAAATGCTGTATGCTTATGAAGGTGAGGTCAGCAAGCATCAGCCCTTTGAAGGTAGCCATAAACCCTCTTGCCCTCGGAATCAGTCATGTCCTTTTTTTCCCCTCTACATATAAAATATTCTTGTCTCAACAATGCAGACAACTGGCAAAGCCAGTGGAAGACTTCACAGGACAAAGTCAGAGTCCTCTGGTCTAACATTCATTAACAGTCCATTTTCTGCACCTTATTACTTCATTTCCCCTTGGACAGTCTTTGCCTTTGCTGTTCCACTGCAGTGCCATCCATAAGCTACAGAATTCAGAGCGACTCAGGCATAGATTAAATTAGCTCTCATTGTTGCAGGGCACTTGCTGTAGAACTGATCAAAACTACTGCTCAGATGTTTTGCCAGGAAAAAAAAAAAGCACCTTTACATAAAAAAAAAAAATCAAGCATTGCACAATACTGTGCTGATTTCACTAAAAGCTCCATGAAACAGAAGTCAAATTAGTCATTTTGATTGCCGCTTTGTTTTGGTTAAAATTTTGCACATTTGTATCCTTACTGCAGTAAATATTAGTATAGAGGGATATTATTTGACATCATATACTATACCCAAATTCAAAAGTAAATTTAGATAAGATGAAAGTTATGAAACAATACTGGTTCAGGTCCTCATAAGAAATTTCAGGTTTTCATTCTAGTTCAGAAGGGGGAAAAAATTTCAGATATAAGGATTTTCTGTCCCCTCCAGGATTAGCCATTATAAAACCACCAACATGCCTCCTTGAACCTTGGCTAACAGTCTTTTAAGGCTGCTTCCAGGCCTAGAGCCCAACCCCTACAGCCAACAGCCCCGCTGGGGACACAGGACATGCACAGGGCTTCCCAGATAAGAAAGAAGAAGTATCTCTCTGCTCCAGCAGTGACAGGGTAGTAAAGAATGTCATTTATCACATGAACTCCAGCACCCTCAAACCAGCTCACTTCCTCTCTCTGCTGGCTCCCTGTCGGCTTCACCCAAATAAGCTCCATCCCACAACAGTAATCTTTTTCCATGACAAGGCCTCAAAACCCCCAGAGGTTTAAATGGGAACATGACGACAAAGCCAGGAAACTCGCACTAGTTAAAGGAAGGACAACTGTCTATTAATATGTTCATGGGCAAAAGCATCTGTTAAACTGGAGTTAAGCCTGAAATTAAGATTATGTTAAAAGAGAATTTACGAATACAAAAAAAGAGAAATTTCTTGCATAAGTTATTCAGTATGAATTAAACACCCAGCTGCACATAGCTGGCAGATTTCTGCTAAAAAATAAAATCATAAGTCATTCATATAAGCTGTCCATTTGGCAAACATTCATTTTATCCCCTTTACAGAGAAAATGGAGACATTTTCAAGTATCACATCTCTTTATGTCAAAAGGAAACCTATACAGTAGGAATCATACATTTGGGAGGACTTGGCAAGTTCCCCAGGTTTGCAAAGTAGGGGTTTTTGGAGGTTTTTTTTTTTGGTTTGGTGGGGGGGTTTGTTTGTTTGTTTTGGGGTGGGTTTTTTTTTACAAAAAGTTCCAGGGAAAAAAAAAATTGCATATAAGAAAGTTTATACAAAAAGCAAAAAAAACTTTTTTGAAGAGACAAAGTATATGAATCCTTTCCCCAGTAAAATCTCTTCTCCTAGTATAAAATCTGGACTTCTACATTTAGAAGAAAATGCTCTAGTTTTCTTCAAAGTTTTTCCCTTGGACTTCTCTCAATTTGATAACATGATTCCAAACTAAAAATTTAGTTTCAAACCAAACAGTGGAATAATTGCCTTTTTCCATAAAATCTAATTCTGTTATTGCTTGAGAGAAAGCTGAGAGGCTAAAGGAACTGAGAAGCATCAGTTTTCCATTTTTCTGCAATTTTTTTTTTCCTATTTTCAATGAATTAGAGCAATTAGGAAATTTTAAAACTTGAAATGGCATTCAGTGTCAGGGAGGCAAGAGGCGCTAACACAGACATTTCTAACACTCAGAGGAGAGGAGGCCCTGGTCACAGAGGGACTCCCACTGGCATTGAGTCCTGGGTGCCAGAGGAGGGGAAGGAGCAGCGGCGCTTGCAGACTGCAGCTCTGCCTGCCCAGCATGTCAGCAGTGGGAAACCCACCCATCTGCTACCAGAGCTGGGCCACCCAGGACATCGGTGGCTATCTCCCATAGGCCTCCCACCTTTATTTCCAATGTTGACAAGACAGATGTTGCCAGCAACGTTCACAAGAGCCCTCTGATACACAAGTTGTAATCGTCCCGTTTCTCAGATGGAAGCAAAGTGGGTATGGTTACCTTAGGAGAGGGAAAGGTTGTGGGGACCCAGCATGATCTTAATTTCAGCTCTACCTGCTGAAATCTTGATCTGTGCATGAGTCCAGCTGCAGGTTTATCATTATGTATGAAAAAGCTTAATCCCAACTGAAAGGTTAGTCCCAGCAGACAGTGTTCTTGTGCTAAAAAAGGGACTTGCCACATGCAGTGGCAATTGCCCTGTAAATGCTTCCTTTTTTGTGGGGCTGCTTTTCCCTGTCTTGCATCCGTGGCTTGAATTCAAATACCTAAAGCAGGTTTTACTGCAATCTGAAGAGCTGAATGGAGCATACATCTGGACAGTGCAGCCAATTTCTCTAATACACTGCCAGGACTATTGGTTTTTCCAAGAGAATAAGTCCTTCTGACTAGGAACTTGGTTTGCATTTTTTTTATTTTACTTTTTTTTTTTTGGAGGGGACCAGTTTGACTTCAGGAATTTAAAAACTCAGAAGGCAAATATCAAATAATTTTACTGATCTTTGAATTTAAAGGGGATACCATCAAAAATATCCTGTCTGCCTTTCAGCTTAAAGCACCACCTCCCTTTGCATCTGAGGAGCAGGTGAATAAACAGAGCCTGCTCTTCACCTTATTTTGGGGAATGTAGCTTCAAAAGTTTACCAAGACAGGCACCCGAGCCACATGCCACTGTCCATGTGTCTGGCCTCCTTGCCAGGGCTGCCAAGCAACCCAGCCATCGGGAAGGCTGCGCCTGCCCTTAGCTGAACCCAATCATGCTGTGGCACAGGGAGGCAAAGCTGGGAGAGGACCTTTGGAGTCATCTTTTCTGCTGAACCAGAAGATGGACCCAAAGTCAATACCCAAAGGAGTAGGAGGACAAAGGACTTGAATGCACTGTTGTTACACAGCTAAGAAGGTAGTAAGAGCAGTTAAAGGACAACATTTCTGAGACAGGGTTTATTCACTGATATTTTCTTGCCCGATGAACCATTATTACTGAGAACATGCAGTTTAGCACACTCTTGCTCTTTTTCCAGGCCTTCAGCAAGAGGGGGGGCATGGTGGAATGAGGAGTAGGTCACTAATGGTCTTGAATTGCCTCTTGAATGGGATAATATCCACTATTGGGGGTTTAGGGGGTTTGTTTTTTGGTTTTGTGTGGTTTTATTTAATTCCCTATCCCCCCCACCCCACTCAGAAAATTAATGAGAGAAATTCACAACTTTAATTCATCTAGTCTTATTTCAACAAAATATCAAATTGTGTTTGCTGAAAGCAACTATGTGCAAATCGGCAACCATTAGGTAACCGAGGGGTCCCATTTACTCCACAAAAATGTGTTGCTTTGCCCCGGCTGTATGACAAGCTGCAGATGGGGTGGGGAGTCTGTGTTCAGGCAGACAGGCATTATGGCGGGTTTACATTAGGACTAGCAGAGAGCTGAGACTGAACACTGCAGATAAAAGCTGACCCATCTGGCAGGAGCAGATTGCATCAGGGGCTGCTTCTTACTCCTCTCGCAAAAACCCTGCACACAAGATTACAGTCACACTTTGGGCAGAACAGGCCCTTCACTACCAGTCCTGGGACAGGCCAGTCCCTACCCCGGGAACCAAGACCTAAAGAGTCTCTACCCCAAGTTTGAAAAGGTTGGGAATCACAGTTTGAGTCTCCTAATGCAACTCTGGTTTTGACTATTTCCCTCACCTCTGTAGCCTTGTTTCTGCCACAAGGCAGTGCACCTAATCACCAGCCTAAGACTCCAGATCTCCTCTAGGTACACTTCAGCTTTCCCATGCCAAAGGGGAATATACTAACATTAAAAATCAAAATAAATTATTTCACAACTAGTCAATAGCTTTTTAGGCTGTTTCTTAAACCTGAAGCCATAGATGCCTACATACACACCCGTAGCTTGGAAAGCAGTGCATCGCTCATGCTGGGGAACACTGCAACGACCCAAGTCTCTCCTGCACGTGCCAGCACTGAGCATGAGGCATGTAAATAAAAAGAAAGCCTCAGTCTCACTGAACATGCAGGTCTCAGACCTTCATGGCATCACCAGCTATCTCCCAGCTACTGCCAGGACCATGGCTAAACAGCTCAGCGTTTCTGCTTTTCCACTTTTAAAAGAACCAGTTGCTAGCATGCTCTGCCTCTTCCTCAGAACGTGCCAATAGCACATAGGCTCCATTGAAAGACAGTGTTTCATGATATAAAGCCTAAATTTTTCTTCCCTTAATTTCAATCTGTTGCTCCCAGCATGTTGCTCATCATTATGAAAATGAAGCCTCTTTCTTCTTGGAATTTACACCCTTCAGAAACTTGAAGACTTTAATGTTCTCACAGAAAATGAGCTTACTTTTTCTCCTTTTTTAAACGGCCTGAGCCAAGTTCACGTAAGCTTGGAAAGAGACTGGAGCATAAACTAAAGAATGCCTTTCTCTTTACTTCCACTTTTAAAAGTGAAAATTTAAGCAGAGAATTGGTACTTTCAGCCCTTGCACATTCACAGGCTTGGATAAAGCAATGGACATAAATCTCATTTAGAACAACCTACATTTTTGTTGCTGAAGAAGCTGACCCTCTGCATGAATACATTTCTTACTTTTTTTTCAGAAAGAGGGTCAGGCATCTTTTCCATCACAAGTAACCAAGAACTCACGATTACTGCTAATATAAATGACAGACAGCACAGTGTCCCCTGGCCTCACAGTGCTACAGGATTGAGTCACGGAGAACCATGCCACTTACTGAATCAACAGAATCGCTTCACACAGTTGTCTTTTTTTTGTGGAAGGTTGTTTGTCTGGGGAAGTCTAGTACTGCTTAGCTTTAGCTGTCACCAAAGAACCCAGAGTTGGAAGTGCTATGAACTGTAAAAAAAGCAGGGAATAGCACTACTATACAAGCTTTGCACTGTCTTTCCAACTGCTTCTCTTTCCCACCCCAGCAAAGATATGTACGTTACCTGACTGAACATTTTCATTTGTTCAGCAAGGCTGCTGGCTGTTTCCACCCGCCCCAGACAAAGGGCTGATTATTTCCTCTCATGTTAATGACTACTCCTATAGGCAGGTAGGCTGCCATCTCTCTCTCTCATCACTGCCTTTCCCTTTCATGAAAAGAAAGATCCCTCCCTGTGGCACTGTGGGGAACACAGAGCCCTTTGCACCATCTGCAGTACCTGCCTGGCAAAAAAGGCCAGGGCTTTTACTGCTCTGAATCTCCCCTCCCGAGACCCACTATATTGTCAATTCATTTCACCAGCCTCAATAATGCCCCCCTTTGTGAAGGTCTGAAAGACAAATCCATCCTTGGTGTAACACTACTGCCCTCAGTGGAGTTGTAGCAGAGTTGAATTTGGACCAAACTCTTCACTTTGATTTGCTTTAAAAGCTGCTTTGCCCATGTGTATAATTATTAGAGGCAGAATCCTTCTCTCCCAGTATCAAACCACTTCTCTATACCTGCTATTTCATCTTAACACAGCCATCTGAGTTACAGACATGCCTATGTGAAGCAGATCAATAGATGCTCTCCCATTCCTGCCAGAATTAATTCAACAGACATATCTTTGCCACTTGCCTTTTTAATGTTTTTGTGTAGGAGGTAAGGGGGTTGGCAAGTATTTTCGTTAGTTTGGTGTCTTTGTTTATGATAGATGGAAAGCTTGCCAACAACACACCAAATGCTCTCAAATTAAAGTCAGTTCAGTGGCTGTGATTAGATGAATTGTGACTGACTTCTAAACCCTTCACTTCTCAGCCATAAATCCCTCCTGCTCCCCAATCACCTGAAGTAATGACTAATGCCAGGTTCCCCTAGTTACACTGGAAAAGGGGAAAGTGCTTAGGGATTAGACAACAAAGTCTGCTACCTCCAGCTTATTTTCATGCTCTCATCCCCGTCAAAAAATTAAATATGATGAGAGAAGCCATATTAACTATATTGCTCCTCTCCTTTTCATCCCTTGCTGTGCAAGTGCTGTACACAGCTCATTTTCCTTTCAGTTGATATTAACTGCCATTTCCTGACTGCTTCCCTGACATTCTTCTCCATTCGTTTCCCGATTCATTTGTCATTATCATTCACACATGCAGACTTCCACTGCAATAGCCCATATCCCCATAAAAAAAAAAACAACCCCAAACATAGGGATCCAGTCTGTTCGCCCTTTCACTATAACCGTGCCAACATATCTGTGGATTTTCACTTCTGATTGTATATCAGCAAAAGACAACCAAAAGTTTCATCCTGTCCAGTGCTGGGCATCCTGAGCTCTCACTGAGGCATGAAAGTCAATAGCCCTCAAATGCCAATTCTTATTAGTGGTACAATTAGGTAGGCAAGACAAGAAACAGATTAAGCCTTCCCCACATCTTGGAATATAGTTAGCAAGAAGAAGTAATACTTATATTGACCACGGGTTACTGCAATACTAATAAGCTTGTCTTTTCTCATAAAGATGAAGCCCAGTTCCCTTATGAACTGAAGAAACAATCATGCATCTTCATTTTTTACTAGCTGTAGGGGAATCACCACCTCCTCCTCCCCCCACACATTTCCTCTGAAAATGGTTCCATGGCACAGGCAGGCTTCATTATACACAATTACTTTTCCTGAAGCTGGGCAGCTTTAAAGAGGAAAGCTACAAAAGTTAAGAAACTTCTCATGGAAGTTGCACAGCATGTGTTTTATAGCACAGTTTTCTCAGGGAATTCCCATTCCTATCATCCACCCCTCTGTTTCACCACCAGCATCTACAAAGGTAAAGCAATTGCAGTCTTTCAGCAGGCAAGGGATAACAGCAAATAGTTTGCCTATGAAATACGTCAACAGTTCTCAGCCTCAGCCAGAGGAATTCTCAGAAACTAAGAACTCATTAAGCACAGGATATAATTAACTCTTTTCACACTGTAAATACGGCTTGTTAACAGAACACGTTCCCTAAGAAAGAGCAAGGAACAACCTCTTACCTAGTGAGGTTGCACAGAAAGGTTTCGGCTACTGTTTGCAACAAGGCACCTTAAGTGCCTGAGCATCACTAATCACAGAAGGCTTCATTAGATTTCTCTCTATTTTCACGATGAAAATAAGGTTAAGGACAGTTTGTTCCTTAGTGTTCCCTTAAAGTAAAATGATCTTAGACACTAGACTGCAAGGGTTGGGTTGTCTTTTTGCAGCTGCTGTATGACAGATTATTCTAATCACAAACTCCTCTTCATAAAGAAAAATGAAAGAAATCTGTGCAGTCTGTATTTTATTCTTGTCCCCAGTACCGAGAATAGTGTTTCCTATAGGAATCTTTAATCAGTATCATACATTGTGGACAATACGCATCATAAACACTGGCTAATATCTGTCACAGTGTTTCATCCTATAGAGCACTATAGCTCTGAAAATGAAGGCACACACAGAAGCAGTTTTTCAGTGCGTCTGCCATTTGCAAGATAGCTGCTATCCAGTTGTTCAGGCACACAGTCCTGCTTGGAGTCGGGCCATTTTCTTCCCCCAGCCCTCGGCAGCATGCGAAGGGCAGCATTTCGAGGCAGGAGGACAGCATCCCTGCAAGCGCACCCCGCTTGCCAGCCGCGGTTGCTAGGGAACTTTGTCATGGCAAAAGTGTCAAACAGAGCTGCTGTTACAGGGCGGCTGCTGCTACCACACTTCCAACCCAACCAAACCACCGCCTATATTGTGTGAAAATCCCCACTAGCTTTGACATCCTTCAAATTACATCAGGACCTCTCTATCCCCCATGGAGAAAGAGCCACTGCATTATGAGGCAGCTTATGTTGACTGCAAATTAGTATCTAAATTCACAATGGAACATCTTTGCATGTGAGAGCACCGCATTGTTTGTTGGGTGTTGGTCTGTGGTGTGTTGTGCTTTTTAAAAAAGAAATTTAAATTGTATCTTCAGACAACAGTCAAATCACACTGTTTTACAACTTAAAACACTGTCATATATTAGATGAGAGCCCTATAAAGGATTAAAAATAACTAAAAGAATAACTACGCACTGCACCCTAAATGCTGTATTACACTTTTTGATAAAAGTGTGCAACATGGATTTGCTGGTCTCTCAGTGAAGGGGGGAGGGAGGGTGTGAGTAACAGCAGAAGAAACCCATTCTGTCTTTGGCACCTGCTGGAGAAAGAACTATTGGATCCAACTGAGCCTCTGATCAAGCAGAAGGCTATAGATTAACAATCTGGTTATTAATTTTCCATGCAAATGCAGCAGGTAATCATTTGCAGGAGGGAGGGAGAGCGAGGGAGGAGAAGTAAAACAAACACTGCAACCATTCTACTTCCTCACTCATGGTTTCCATCCCTTTAACTGCAAATTGTACCAAATGCCGAATCAATTGTTCCATGACCTTGCACTAAGTGAAAGGGCAAAACACGAATCTCTTAAAATGATAAAAGGTAAGCTATCACAGCTTGTGAAAATAGTAATCAATAAACCACTTCCCATTTAACAACCCTCCTTCTAACCAGATCGGGACTGAATGCATTCTGCCTACACTACTCATTTAGGGAAAAAAAACACTCAAAACAAACCCCAACCAGAAAAACCCACAAAACACATTTGGGCTGGCTAAATGCATGCAGGACACTGAATAATCCTTTTAACACCATGATTCCAAATCACAAAATTAACAGTACACACCTTATCTAGTCACAGAAGTTACAGACTAAGAACTCATGATCAACTCTATTCTCACGGCAAGAGCGGCATAATCCTTTCTGCACCCCTTTCTCCTAAGTATCCCAAGTCTTATTTATTTTTAATCTTTATCTGCACTGAGAGGTCAGGAAAGAGGAAAGACTCTATTCTCAGTTCTGCCAGATATTGGGAAATCTGTTCCCACTGTTTTCTGTTTATGGCTAAGAACTACTATTCTGTGAGCTTAATTTATTTGATTCTTGCCATTTCACGGTTATTCTTCACTTCCCACCTATGTCCTCCTTTTTAAGCCATGACATATTGCTGGGACTCTTATAAACAGCTTCCCTACAGTGATACATAAATACACTGAAATTGCAGATTAATTAAAGCTCTCTGGGCTCTTCTACTGTTTACAACACTTGGTATAACAAGATTCAGACCCTGACTGGGGTCTCTGGGCCTTCCCACACACAAAAAATTGGTGCACACACCCAACATTAAACTGAAGACTGTTAGTGTCCCCACTCTACAACAGAGAAAAACTTATAGCATAGCAGAATGTAATTATTTTTTCAATGGTTGTCAGGGTCATTTGTAATAGCTCCCACAAGTGTACTTTTTGGTCACAAGACACTTTCAAGCCTCCAAATCTCTTTTACCCACTATGCTGGAATATCCCAATTTCTTCATTTTCCCCTCCATGCTCCATTCCTCCTCTTTCACTTTAGAGTACATCATATTGGACGTTAGCAGCCTTCCTGACTGTTTCCCCCTGCTTTCATTTTCATGGTCTTTTCCTTGTGGATTTATTTACCATTACACACATCTAGAGTGCCCTATGACAACCTCACGTGCAGCATTACTCTGCTGCGCTGTCCCCACATACCCGCCGCCGCTGCCTGATGCCCACCCAGTTTCGCTCTCTGGGTACAGCTGCCTTCTCTCAGGTGGGGAACCAACGCTGCCACAGTCCTGCCTTTCCCACAGGGTCTCTGATTGAGTCTGGGAACCTCTCCCCAGGCTGCTCCATTTTGCTTCCTTAGTTGCTGACCTCCAACTGCCCCGGTGCTTCAGGCAGGTCTCTCACAGCATGTTCATCATGGCGGTATTACATGCTGAAATTGTTCAGCCAGGCTGTTATTTGAATCAGCTCAGGATTTCTAAAATAACATTTTCTGTTACAGCTGTAGACTTGGCCTTATGCACCACTGCGTCCCAATGCTTTGCTCCTCCTCCCCGAGCAGCTGCCATTCCCTCTGGAGCCCCGGCAAGCTGCTTTCCTTAGACAGACCATCAACTCCCCTGCTGCACTCACTAAGTGCCTCTCATCATCAGGAATGGGAAGCAGGACTTAATTCCCAACCCGTTTCCCCTCAGTTGCTGGTCTCCTGGAGCGAACGGCAGCAGTTTGCACTCCTTGGGTGCTGGCCAGCTAGGCAAAAAGCCCAAAGAGAGACAAGCAGAGCTGCACAAACGATTCCCTGTCTGGTGCATCATCCTGATTTTAATTCAGTATTCTCTTTGTTATCCAGAATATTAAACTCATGTCCCGCTTCTCTGCGGCCAGGAGAAATTTAAAGTGTGAGGGTGGATCGTTTCTTTGGGAGTAAACCAAATCAGAAGTGCCAGGCTACTTGTGCTCCTGCTCTAATTTGTGGACACATATGTATACACTTAGAGAAGATCAGGCTTGGCAATAGCCATTTGCAGCTTATAACTCACAGATGCAGAACTGCTCTGAATAACGGCTCTGTTTTGCAGCATCAGTCAGGCTGCTTCTCCAGCTCTGTTGCTTCCAAACACTACGTGCAGCTTCATGAAACCCCACAGACCTAATCCACAAGGTCTGCTTTTGTCCAAGGCCTGAGCTTGCCTTATTACATGAAACAATAACTGAATACACGAGTCTGAGCAGTGTCCCCTCTCAACCACAGGAGACATGGAGAGCATGATTTGCCTACAGTCATACAAGTCATAATAGAGGATTTGCTCTCCATCCATTACCAATCTCAGAGCAGTGGAGTTCTGAAGGAACAAAGATGTTGACAAATCCACGTCAAATTCAGCAAACAGGTTTTAAACGGAAGTGTAGATGGGGATTCTTGAAGAGGTTTAAATACTTAATTTTGACATTTTCAGATTTAGTTATTCTCTTGAGAAATACTGAGATATTTTGATTTTACATTTTCAAAAGGAGTCTTCAACTTATCTGAAATATTTTTAAGAATCAGTTCCGGGGAGGGCGGAGGGGAATGGAGGTAATCCAAAAGTCTATTTTGCTTCATGTCAAAAAAAGAAAAAAGGATCAGTTGCCAAAGTAAGTGTTAACTTGTTTCCCATTTTGTTGACGAGTACATGCACAAAGTTTGTTTAATCTAAACAGTGGTGGGTTTGCCTTTCAATTTTTCCATTTGGTTTTTATACTAGAATTCCAGTTTTGGAGCAGCTCTTTCTAGTATCAGTCTATAAACCACTCTGCTCTCTTTTAATCCTACAGACTCTTCATAGCTGTAGAACTACTAAGCATTTTTGCAAAAGCTGAGCCCAGAACAGCAGTAGATTAAAACTCTTCAAGCTCAAATCATCTCATAAATGTATGGATACATCTGAAAAAGTTGGATTAGTTGCTGAAACAGCCGGATGAAATTGTATAGGGCAGCTTGGGAGACAACAGAAATCTCACCATTTTCTGTGGACAAGTATTACCTCTCCCATCTCTATCCCACATGACCCTGTTTGAAAAAGGTGTGATTGTTCCTATATTTTCAAATGTATACAGCAGCCAACTGCATTTCTTCCAGACTCTTTGATGAAGCCACTAGAGCATTTAAAATGCAGTTCAATTCCTAAGAAAATATTATATATTTGAGTTTGGATAATGCCTCAGCAAACACAAAGGGATACACATGCATTTCCAGAGGAAGAAGCCTTACATCTACACAGTTGGATGCCTATGGCACATCATTTATAACACAGTCAGCCATGCTGCTCCTAGAGCTGCTTTTTGCATACACTACAGGGTTAGATATAAGACTTTCTTGTTTATTTTTTCTACTGTTTTGACAGCAGTCGTTCTGAAGCAGTATCTAAGTTTACAGAGCTGTTTTGCAAGTCAGCCAATTTGAAATCAGATCCAAGATCAACAGAGCTGAGTCCTTGAAGGCACGTTTTTCCAGCTGACACACACAAATACACCTTCTTTTCTCAGTCACTAATTAGAGCCACATCGAACTTTAAGTCTGGCTCTGCAGCATGCTCACAAAAACTTCAAAAAGACAGGAAAAGGCACAAGATTATTTGCTCTGAACATTTGGCTAAATTGCTATTTCCCCCCCACCCCACCTCCCACCCCATGCTTGCTCAGAGTGCACATAGCAGCTCTTTTTGTTACAGATTACTGTATTGTTTATGGCACTCTGCATATTACTGGTTTCACATACTTGAACACTTCATTGAAAATAAATAGAAATTGCAGTTACACCCTCAAAGAGCTAGAGACCACCATAATAAAGGAAGCCTTTTAAAATTTTTTTAACATCATTAACAGTTTGGGCATACACCATGCTCTCCAATATTTACTCATTACCTGAGGTGAATCTAGTTCACCTAACGTTAACCAATGTGAGAAACTCACACACATACTATGTTGGTATCAGAGGACACAAAGAAGGGTAAGTCACAGACAGCTTCTTCAACTATTTTTGCAGTGCATAAGCATATACTCATCTTCAAGATGATACAAGTGGATGTCAAAACTGTAAGGTATGTTACTAAGCAGTTGGAAAAGTGTTATTGGTTTCAGGCAAATAAGGCACAGCTCTTCCCTGGAAATCAGCTTATTGCCATTGGGACACTTTGTACAGTAGGGATCATCATAGAACCATTAAGGTTGGAAAAGACCTCCAAGATCATCAAGTCCAACCATCAACTAACACCACCATGACTCCTAAACCAGGCCCTGGAGTGCCACGTCTATACCTTTTTTGAACGCCTCCAGGGTTGACGACTCCACCACCTCTCTGGGCAGCCTGTTCCAATGCCTAACCACTCTTTCAGTAAAGAAATTCTTCCCAATGTCCAATCTAAACCTCCCCTGATGCAACTTGAGGCCATTTCCTCTCATCCTATCGCTAGTTTCTTGGGAGAAGAGTCCAACACCCGCTTCACTACAACCTCCCTTCAGGTAGCTGTAGAGAGTGATAAGGTCTCCCCTCAGCCTCCTCTTCTCCAAGCTAAACAGTCCCAGTTCTCTCAGCCGCTCCTCATAAGACTTGTTTTCTAGTCCCTTCACCAGCTTCGTTGCCCTTCTCTGGACACGCTCCAGCACCTCAATGTCCTTCTTTGTACTGAGGGGCCCAAAACTGAACACAGTACTCGAGGTGCGGCCTCACCAGTGCCGAGTACAGGGGCACGATCACTTCCCTACTCCTGTGGGCCACACTATTCCTGATACAAGCCAGGATGCTGTTGGCCTTCTTGGCCACCTGGGCACACTGCCAGCTCATGTTCAGCCGGCTGCATACTGTCTTTGTGTTTCTCTGTTTCAGGGTGAGTAAACATGTACATACATAAATCAAGTTATATATACAGTTTATCTGCAATGCAGTCAAGAACTGTATCTGCAGTACGTAAGAAAACACTCTAAGTAGCTTTGAGCTAGACAGCTCTGTTATCCATAGCAGTGAGACTGCAGATTTCTGGTATCCATCAGGGCCTGCACAAGCCCATTCAAGATCCCAGCTGCGCACTCAGTAGCTTGGACCATGTCCCCAAAGTGTGGCTGCTTTCAGAGGGGAGCTTTAGCACAGCTATCATCCTTGAGTCTTCACATGGATCAGTTCTACCTTGGACTGCAGTAAAGCTATACTCCTACTAGTCCCTTAAAGTCCACATCTGGCTTTTCCGCAGAGAAGCTGAACTGCTGACCCTGGACACGTTGCCACAACTTCCCACATGATGCTGATGCCACAGTTGATCACTTGGAGTGGAAGAACAGGAAACAGTTTAATAACTGTGCCAAAAACTGCTGGAAGACTTTTGCACTCCTGTTCCTCGCAAACATAGTCTTGCAAGATGATGTACATTCCTGTGAAACTGTTCAAAAACCTCCCACAAATGCCGATTAGTGATAAAGCTACTGGAGAACCGCACCTGAAAGCACAGTGACTCACACGGCTCTGCATTCGCTGGGGAGAAATTCTTGAATATTATGCATAACTGAAAGTCATACTTAGAAATTAAAAAACAGATAAAACAGGAAAATTTACTTCTGTGTCTAACTGACTATTTTTTCTTATACGACCTTAGGCAATTTCTGTCTCCATGTATTCTTCCACAAAATACATTTACTAGCAGACAGGAGAATTAATATACAGAACTATTGTAAGACACATTGATCCCCTTGAATAAAATGTAATAGGTGTAAAACAAAGTATTTGCTACATTTTGCAGGAGGGAGATCATCTGCAGGTCAGACAAGATTTTTGGTGGATGCTCAGCAGTCTATTCATCAGATCATAATTACAGGATCCTACACACTGTCTTACTGGCAGAGCCCGGGCAGAAGCCAAACATGGTTTCTGCCCAAAAGCATAACTCCACAGACCACTACTGACCAGAAATGACCCTGCTCCAGTTGTCCCAGGTCACAATGCCAGGGCTAAGACTTCAAGTCTTCCTAATTGCTTAAACATGATCCTAAAAGAGTTCCAGCTCTTCAGAGCATGCACAAATTTACGTTCAACCTTCTCAGATGCCACACAGCAAGCTTTACGTAGAAAAAGTTATCATGATTTTAAAGAATGCCATCAAAGCAATGTACACCTTATGTAGTTCTTTAGAAAAAGAAATCCCTTGTGTCAATATTAGTTTCTATCAGCAATAGAAGTGTCACATTCTCAGTCACTCTCAGCGTTCACCCTGTCTCTTAATTCCATGACTATTTCAATCTCCTCTTTCTGATAATTCACAACCATATACACCTAAAGTTTGATCCTATCAAGATCAAACTTGAAACAGTCAACCACATTTTGACACTGCCTTTCAGCTGTGCTGAAGAAAGATTTATTTGCAAAAGCAACCCAAAAATTGTTTTCAGGGAAATATTTTCTAGAGTAGCTGCATCATCATCTTTTGTTGCATTCAAACAAACAGCTATTTCAGTAAAATTTTGTTTCATAAGTGTCTTAAAAAAACCTTTACTCAGTAAATCATGTTAAACTGCAACTGTAGTCAAGTTAATAGAAGTTTTGCATTCATGGAAAGAAAATGAGGATCATGCGTGTGCTAAACAACTACACTAAAAACTAGACAGTAACACAGGTCTTGTCCATCAACCCACTGATTAAAAATACTAGAGATTACAACCAGCAACAAAACCCTTATAACTCCTACATGTTCAGTTTCACCCAATTTGATGAGGTCTTCTGTGGGTTGCAGAATTCCTTCCTCCATTTAAGCAAGCACCATATTTCACAAATAATCAAATTCCAGAGATCCAAGAACTCCAATAGCCAAGGAACAATTATGAGAAGTTCTACAGCAAGTATAGGAGTTTCTGCTAGGGTTTACTGCTATATCCATTTCATTATCATCAGTAATTAACACCATAAGCTGGAATTTTTAATAAAGGAAGCAAACATGACTTATCTCACTTACGCTGACAAAATCAAGAGCAACCTTACTGGATTACTCTGGCATGAGATGGCAGCCAGACTGCCCATGAATAAAAGGATGCTGTTTACAACAGAACACAATGCCCGGTGATGAAACACAGTATGTGGAGAATAAATTATCAGAAATTAGGGACAACCATATCTTCAGGTGATTTCAAGACAGCCTTAATTTGAATTAGAATTATTTTAATACCACTGAATGCAAAATCATCCTCAGAAGATGAAAGGGCTTTGTTCAGAACAGCATTAATGCACAGTGGCTCTCTTCCTTCAAGGAGGGGGAAACACCTATACAGTTTTTAATAAATTATTATTTTGCCTGCTTCAGTTCTTGTGGCTTTTCACAGCATACATTTGGTTTTATATTGTTTGGGCTTGTTGTTGTTTCCCCTTTCACCACCTTCTCCTTCGTGGTGTATAATTAAGTGTTTCCCCCAGACTATGTTGTAAATTAGATTTTTAGTTGAGCCATTCTTAGCTATAAAACAGGACTGAATCCTGGGTTGTACAAACACAGCTAATTTATGTTTTACCATCTCAGAAGAGACACAGCCCAAAGGAGGCCACCGCACTGCTCACAATGCTTTTCCCAAAGCTCATCTAAAGGGCTCAGACATCAGCAGCCTCCACAAAACAACTAGCGGGGTGCTGGCGTGTGGGTGGAGGCAAGAGGAAGGAAAGCAAAAAAGAACTTTAGATAATAAACTAACTCATGGTGGGCGTGACAGAGCATGGTCTTGTGAACCATTGGTTTTATAGTACAGCTGTAATAAGTATATCTACTTTTGATATAAGACAGTAAAGAGCAGAGGGAGGAAAAAAAGAAGCAAGTTCTGAGAAACATAAGCAGTCAGTTATTTAACTGTTTTCCATGGTATATTTGAAGTTCTACGTGCAAATAATCCCAAGGGAACCTCCAGAAAACAGTCCATTCCTCCTGCTGCATCTTTACTATAAGAGAAACATTTCTGTGGCCTATTCTTCTCATAGTACCAAAAGTTATCTGTTAGCAGGGCAAATTATTCTTTTGGGGAAAGGAAAATAAAAGCAGCACTTCCTCTGTTATGCATTACTAATTAGCTCCAAGTTGGGGGGTGAGGGTTAGCATAGAAGATTGGCAATGCTAAGAACATTCTGAGAAAATATTCATTGAGGCAAGCTGTGCAAATGACTGCTGCCAGCCTGGAGACAATGGCTCCATTGTTCTGCAGAGTGAATTGATTTGGGAGCCATCTCAGAGGGTCCAGCAAGGAATAAAAGGTAACATTTTTGCAAATTCAGCTCACTTTCTCCAGTTCAAGAGTGGGTTTTCTTTTTAGGAAAGGATGTCTGTCGAGCTGTGCTCAGTGCCCAGGTTCTGTTATTGTAAGCAATAACTGTTTTGCCAATTTACTGTATGCCAATTTTAATGTAACTACCTAATTCAATTAGATAGAGCAAAGAAACATGCACTTCATCACATTTAAAAAGACTTAAATGAAGAACGAAAGTGAGAAAGGAACATGTGATGTTAGGCTGTGGTATTAAGTACTTAGACATGCCTTGTAGAAGCCTCTTCCCCCAACCCCCTTAATCCCAGTGCTTTTAACAGTGGCCATGAGGCCAGGTGGTCTTTGAGGCAGAGAAGACTCTCTATAGCATCGCAGGGATGTTGGACTGATACAGATACTGTACTGAGGCATAACACCAAGAGTCTGTTAGCAACATGAAAGGACAGGAATGTCAGTTTTCTTCCTGCATTGCATTCTCCTTCCCATGGTTGACTGGTATGAATGACAAAATGATGCTAATGGTGTCCACGTGGTCTGCAACGAAACACATCCAAGACTATTAATAGTCCAGGGAACATTTCACATCCATATTCTTTGTTCTAACAAACCTGGAAGAAGTGCCTTTTTGTATCAAAGACAGTATTTGCAACTCTTGTGTTTTAAACCCCAATTGGCAGAAAAAGCCCACATTATTTCTTTAGTTGCCTGCCATCAATAATTTATTGGCATAGTAAATCACACTGCCCTTATCCAAGCATCTTTATTCTACTGAAAGGGAACACTGTAGACTTATGATCTCAGAAATAACGTTAGACTTAAAAATTCATCCAGAATAATGCAAGTTCATCTGTTCAACCCAGCAGCACGATACCTGCTTTTATGCAGGACCTTAAAGTGATTCAGAACAAGCCACAAAGCAAAGAATTAAACCTTAGCAGGGCCACGAGCAGTGTTCATTGAGCGAAGGGAGGAAAAGAGAAGGAAGAAAGAGTGTATCGGTGCACTGCAAGCTACAACGGCGTATGTGGAGTAAAGATCTGCTGTTCACAAGACTTCAGGGTCAGTCAGCAATTCCCCTTCTATTAATACTGCAGCCCTCAGCCTCTTCCCTTTGTTTATGTTCCTTCCACACTATTTCATTCCCCTTATCCATCTTCTCTCCACCTGTCCTTCTAGGCTGCCTTTCTCTTGTTTTACATATTTCCAGAGTAAAATGCACAGATGCAAACCAGAAGTTCAAATACAGACATTCCCCTGTGACACTTCAGGCTGGGTGAATAACTTCTTGCTAACAACGTTATGGTTTTGAGTGACTGGGTCTGGATTCCAGAGCTCAGATGTATTGGATGTCAGGTTCGTGTTCCCAGGAGTCTCCAGACACAGAGCTGCTGGAACAGGCAATCCTACACAGGAGGATCTGCAAAGGGTCTGATCCAGATCCCAAAGCAAATTGTCTCATGTGGTTCCTGCAGGTGCTGCATCAGCCTCCTCAAGAACCAGTTCCTCAGAGGGACTTTTCTGTTGTGATTCCTTATGAGCACAGAATAGTCTTCAGTCAGCTGAGCACTAATGATTTTCATGATGTACAATACGGTGGAAAAATATATAAGGACATAGCTTGAATCAGTTACTACATAGAAATATACATAGGGTTAGGTTTGGACTGGAGAATATTCCATTTAAGTGTCATATCTATTTCACCTAGCACCAAGTGATTGTTTGCATTAATAGTTACCACTAACACTGGAGCCAGGCTACTGTCTTTTGTTGGTTTGGGGGGAGTGTTTGTTTTTAATCTGGGAACAGTATTTTAAAGTTTGCAATTTATTTTTAACACTTGAGCATATTTCTTCTCATGCTTTTAAATGGGCTTACAGAAAACAGTCCCAGGTACTGTTCTGACTTCAATATTTGTCTAGCATAAGTCAACGCACAATGGCGATTTTTTTTTTTTTTAATCTTACTTCCATCTCTGGTGTTAACAGCCTTGCATGTACAAGAAAATTTTTCACTTGAGTGGTGGGGAAATAACTACAAAGACAGAAACCCCTGATAATGAGCAGGCCTTCCAAGCACATGCTGAAACAAGTGATTTCTGTCTCCAAATTCTCCTCTTGTGAGTGGGATTAACAGATCAGACCCCAAAGCTTATACCCACCATACATCCTATTTTACAACTAAATGCTTCCCCCTTTGGAATCAGCCCCATGTTCCAACAACTCCACAGCTCAATTTGTTGTAAAAAAACATTGACTATGACTGACAATTTAATGTGGGATTACAACTTGCAGTGCTTATCCTGCTGTTATTCACAGGCTCAGATTTGGCTGCAAAGCAATTTTCCCAGAAGGTACAAAACATAGCGGTCTCTTCAAGAGCCCTCTGAGCCATGGCAAATTAAACATGGACTATTTCACAGTGAATCCCAGTTTTGGCCAATGTGGTGGTTTGACCCAGTACAGCCAACAAATTATTTTTGTTGAACTATCCTGAAGCAGTCTTATCCTCAAAGCAGGCTATGGTCCTAAAAAAACCAAGTTGAAAATCCATTTACCTGAAGGTTTTTTCCCAGCAATTATGCCTGCCTCCAAAATACATTCACAGCTCTTCAGAAGTCACATGAATAGTTTTACAAAAAACACCACTACACACCTACAATTACCCATACATTTCTCTGAAGTTATTCAGCTGATTAATACAGGGAGGTTACATCAAGTGCAATAGCTCTTCAGCTAACGTCCTTAGCTTGAAGTTTCAACTAATTTTGTCAAGCCTAATGTAGGGACCTTCCGCCCAAAAGCTTTCTGACTTTTTCCAACTGCATCAGCCATTCCAATAAAATACATCATTTCAACCTATAAATTTTTTATCTTGCATCTGAATGACTGCAGGATGCCAGACCTACCAGTACTGCTATGTAAGTATTACCCAATCTATACTTTAAAATATGAAAATCAATACACTAAGGATGCCAGATCTTCAAGTCAGAAGCATAATGATTTTAAAAAGTAACTGAACAAAAAAATTGAATTTCTAAGACTGTATTACCATCCTTCTTTTGACACACTCCTAGCAAAGCAGCAACTTTAAAATATTTGTCCTTAAATTGCAAGGTACAGTTTGTTAAAAACCTATGCTCCTGCTTAAAAGGATGTCAACAGAAATATATTTTCACCATGTTAAATAATCATTTCAAAGCAAGAAGAGCTTAGAAACATGCTCATATCTCAGGTATTTAACACATTTTTTCCCCCCCTCAATCTCCTCCTTTTTTGCTCCCAAAAATCTCACTCTGACAGCAGAAATGCTACTGGATGCAAGAGGTAGCAGGCACACTGTTCCAAGACTGTCAGAAGAAAGCTTTGGTGTAAATAATGCTGAGGGCACCTGGGCTGTGACATACTCTGTCTGGTAACATGTATTAAAGACCAGGAAAAACTAATAGCTGAAAACTTCAATATAGATTTGAATAGCCTACAGTACAGGAAAGCCCAATCATAGAATGGTTTGGGTTGGAAGGGACCTTAAAGAACAGCTAGTTCCAACCTCCCATGGGCATGGACACCTTCCACTAGACCAGGTTGCTCAAAGCCCCATCCAACCTGGCCTTGAACACTTCCAGGGACGGGGCATCCACAACTCCTCTGGGCAACCTGTTCCAGTGCCTCACCACCCTCATAGTGAAGAATTTCTTCCTAATATCTAGTCTAAATCTACCCTTTCAGTTTAAAGCCATTACCCCTTGTCCTATCGCAGCAGGCCCTTGGAAAGAGTCCCCCTCCAGCTTTCTTGTAGGCTGCTATAAGGTCTCCCCAGAGCCTTCTCTTCTCCAGGCTGAACAACCCCAACTCTCTCAGCCTGTCCTCATCAAGAGATCCCAGTCCTTGGGATCTGCTTGTCAGCATAACTCCCATTACACTTATCAGTAATTCACCAGTACAGGGACCTTCAAGATAAAAATTCACCATTAATCAATATTAAACAGACTGCTTATTTTGTGGTGTCTGCAATGTCACAATTCAAGTTGGTTATACAGTTCCCAGACGAACTAAGCCAGCTTCAAGGCCAAGGCAGCAGTTTTACATACAGGTTACCAGTGTCCTGAAATTACCCCTCCAGCCTTCTGTACTGCAACCTGTCCTCTACTAGATTAAAGAGGACTAAACTTTCACCTGAAACTGCACTTACTTTAAAACATGTCTCAAGATATAGGCAGCATGCATCTGATGTGATGTTATTACACTCTGCATTGCACTAACAAGCCTATCATCTTCCCACCCCTTCATTGCCAAGAGGCCTCCTGGTACAAAGGTAGAAGGTTCAGTCAAATGAGCAAATATTGATGGAGCAAGCCAGCAACATAGATGAATTGTATAATCCCTTACATCTAATAATTTCTGAAAAGCACTTTCCAGCTTTTGGGGTGAGAGTGAAAAGAGAGAGGGAGAATAAGCTAATGAAGAGTATTTCCTTTTCATGATTAGACAAAGGCTATTAGAACTTGAGACTCTGAACAGGAGGGAAAAAAAAAACCTGTTTTGCAGGTTAGTCATTTCCATACCAGGGTCAACAGCCAAGTGAAGCATAAGGAATCATGTGCCACCAATACTGAAGTTGTGCTGCAGGATGGAACCCACAAGCTCCAGAAACAGCCCCCTTTCATAGTCCACTAGCAAGCTATCAGCACAATCTTTAACAGGACAGCCTGTAGGAAGAACTAGCACAAAACTTTTGCATTTACATTTTCACTGTGTATTTTGCTTTCCCAACAGCTTGCCATTTCACAGGAGCTGGTGGACTTCTCAGCCTTGGACAGGGCGTGTGACCTCCGGTACGTACTGTGAAGTATTGCTATTGTAAAAAAAACTGCTAAGCTTTGAAGATAAGCAGCAGGCAAAGCTGTTAAATACATGCTTAATTCACAGCAACGATTGCACTCCAACACTACAGACTAAGGGAAGCCAGCAGGAGAGGGAACCCCTACACCTAGACATTTCCAGAAGTGTTTTGAAAAATTTGGTTTGCTTTGGACAATGCAGAGATGCTTAATTTTAATTACCATCAGGGTGCCAAAAACACAGATGGATGCCTGCTAATTGAAGCTACCACAGTTTCATGTAAATTGAAAGAATAAGTCAAATAAATAAGTATCAGCCTCCTAAGAACATTCAAAGTAAAAAATGGTAATGAGTTTTGGAAGCAAGGAAGGAAATTGTTGTCAGTGAAAAACAGCCAGCAAAGCTAACAGACCTGTGCCAGTAGATGACCATCAGTAACAGCTCCGTCTTATCAGGAAGCAACTTGTCAGCCAAGTCTGTAGATTAGAGGGACAGCCCTAAGCCAGGCAGATAGACTGCAGGGATAGACCAATTCAGTCAGGCATTGTCTTAAATCCAGCGGGAACAGAAATAGTAATGCAAGTCACCTCTCCTGATGCAGGCACAGGAAAGAAAAAAGTCTAGTCAATATGCATGAAACCAGAGTAAGCAACTAAAGATCACGGCTATGTCTTCAGTAACAAGGCTTACTTATACCTCTTAACTTCATAGTGGCAAAGGACAAGGAAACATGGACAGCTAGGTAAGTCTACATTAACAATAGTCTCTGCTAGATACAGATACATTCAACCGAGATATTAAAATCCTTTTATAGTTAATTTAGGACTCCAGAGAAGTGACAGGTTCACAGCCCTGAATACTTAAGTGTCTCAGGAACATGAAATAGGGAATATTAAAGTGGGACAATTTTTGCAGACACTGCCACATGATTTCTTTGACACTAAAAACAAGGACATCAACTGTAAGGATGGATTCTTGCCAGAGTCAGTATCTGCAGTCATCAGCATCTTACTTGAAAGAGGCCAGTGAATAGCCTCAGCCTGTAGTTACTTTCAATAAACATAAGCCTGAGATGAACCAAAATCACCACAGTATCCTACCTCATACTTGGCAACAGACTGAAGAAGCCACTCAGCTAACTGCTCTGGGATATACTGTGTCAGAGTCCCACAACAGCCCTGCAGTTTTGCGCCTTTTGGTAGGTATGACAAGAAAGGAGCAGTGCTGTTCCAACACACCCCAAAGCAAAACTCTCCCTTCAAGGCTATCTTATTCCAACCAGAGGTGTGACAACTGCAGCTGAGCTACATTAAGGGATCCACATATGAAGAGAAATAAGCCAGATGACAAACTGAATATACAGAAATGGATTTGTGAATGAAACAAGCTTCCATAAAAAGCCAACAGCAACAGACCTATCTTGACAAGAAGTATTAATCACTTCCTTAAAACACAAAATCTGGGTAAGCTGCAGTACTCAGTATGGGAAAGACAACTGATTTTACGGGCAAGTATTCCTAGTTAGAGGCAGCATGAGAAGAACAAGGAGAGTCACAAATAGCATAGATAAACATCGTACATAAATTAGTCTACAGATTCTATCAAACTATTTCACAACAAGGAAAGATCTCATCCTGTTCATAAAACATTAGCATGGCTTTCTTCTCTGCAAGAGGAATACAGAAGAGTTTTCAGAGGAAAATTTTCTCCAGGTAACGCTCAAATCAGCTATGTTCAGACTTAAATGTAATATCATGCCAGTGTCTTCAGAAGCATTAAAAAAACCAAAATATGAACTGCAGCATCTTGCTATCTTACCAGAACAGAACAGCTATGCAAAACTAAGCTTAAGTATGGCTATTTTAATAGTATAGAAGCTCTTGAGCTATGAAAACAAGGCTGAGTAATCACATTTACAAAGTATTCTAAAAAAAAAAATCAGTATTGACACATAAAGCATTAATTTATTCCAGTACTTTAAACAGTCTAGAGAGACTTTCAAGTCCAGCATTGTTTCTACTGACATTACCCACAAACATCATCTCCAGCTTGTATTAAAATTTATCAACTGGAGAAAGCAAGGAAGATACCAGTAACAGAAAGTATGAGGCACTGCAGATCAGAAAATTAATTTTAAAGAGAGACTCAAGGAAAACACAGCTAGGTTTATATTGAAAAAAAATGTAGTCAGACCTTCCCCACCCTAGAAACAGCATAAACACATCATTGCAGCCTTCTATTTAGGCTAATTAGGTCTGCTGAGAAGGAGGGTATGTTTGCAGAGGCAGAGCACAGTGTTAATGCAGTTATGCTGTTTCTGGGACCTACCTCGTTAAGCACTGCACTGTGCAGACACATGCTAAATGATTCTGGATAACAGCCATTATTCCTCTTACATGTGCCTCTGAACACAGCTGAACTTCTGCATTTGATTGTAGCATAGCATTTTTTAAATCTGAACAAATAAAAGCAGCCAAATATAACTCATAAAAGGTCAAAACCCAGGAAGACTGAAAGCCCACTAATTTCTGCAGTATTAAAGGACAATAAGATATTTCCAAACACAGCATCTGTAGATTGGTTTCTCTCATTGGTTTTCAATAACATATGTACTGCCTTTACACAGTAAATAGATTATGACCACACATTATTTGCCAGTCAAATATTAAATATTCTATCTTCTAAATCTGGTTCTTCTAGAAATATTTTACAACTGCTTCACCTATGACACTCTGCAGAGCTGTACATGTCATTAGTTTCAGCTGCATCTGTATGTCCAGCTACATGATTGTGCCCACAAATCCCAGTACTAAGCAAATAAAAGATTGGTACTTTAATTAATTGTTCTCACCTTTGGCTCACTCCAAAGCCCTGTTTCAGATGACTTCCAAATTTCAACCAAGACACAGAAAAGCCTTTTATTAATTTATTAGCCTGCCTTGCCAGCCTCCCCACAATCCATTAGCCACTTACAATCTGCAGAGCACTGGCAAACTCTGAGCAACGTTACAGATGCTGGGGCAAGAACACCTTCGGGAAAAGCAATCTGGAAGATGTAATCATGCTCCCGCGAGTGAAGCGGCCACATTTGACTGAGTGCCTAACACAGTCCTTGAAGCAGAAGCCAATGACCACTTCAATCTGAATGCTCTAATCAGTGGGCTACAAAACCAAGGTCTTTCTTGCCCAGCCGCTCGCCCACCCACCCTCCCCCTGGTGTCACAATTAATGCATTCTTTTCTGAGCCTTGTCCCAGCTCTAAGAACTACATTTGAGATACAGGAGACCCAGACAGTGCCCCTCCAAAGTCTACTTTAGACTGATGGCTAGGAAAGTTCACAACCAAGAAAGGAATCAACCTGCATCTCCTTACTACCTCCATGGGTGTTCCAACAGCTCGGCTATCTCACCAAATACAGACTGTAAACACTGCTCAGTATCCCTGGGAATAAAAGTCACATCTACTCAATGTGCACACCTAACCTGGCTCCCAGGAGAGGCAGGAAGGTGAGGCGCAGCTCAGCCCTACCATTTCCAAGGGGTAGTGGTGGCACCTCCCTGCCCAGTCTGCCAGAGCACCATCTGGCTTGCACAGCCCTTGTTGTGGTTTAAACCCAGCCAGCAACTAAGCACCACTCACTCCCTCTCCCCTAGTGGGATGGGGGAAAGAATTGGAAGGGTAAAAGCGAGAAAACTCATGGGTTGACATAAAGGCAGTTTAATAAGCAAAAGCTGTATGTGCAAGCAAGGCTAAACAAGGAATTCATTCACTACTTCCCATCGGCAGGCAGGTGTTCAGCCATCTCCAGGAAAGCAGGGCTCCATCACACATAACAGTTACTTGGGAAGACAAAACACCATCACTCCAAACATCCCCCCCTTTCCTTCTTCTTCCCCCAGATTTATCTGCTGAGCATGACATCATATGGTGTGGAATATCCCTTTGGTCAGCTGGGGTCAGCTGTCCCAGCCGCGTCCCCTCCCAACTTCTTGTACACCCCGAGCCTACTCGCTGGTGGGGTGGTGTGAGAAGCAGAAAAGGCCTTGACTCTGGGTCAGTAACAGAAACATCCCTGTATTATCAATGCTGTTTCCAGCACAAGTCCCAAACATAGCCCTATACTAGCCACTATGAAGAAAATTAACTCTATCCCAGCCAAACCCAGCACATTCTCCACCCCTTATTCCATACCATTTACATCATGCTCAGGTCCCACACTATCCAATACATCCTCCTTAACCACAAAACCCCTTCCCATCCTTTGATATAATACACAGATATCATTCCCTTAGTCTATGGACCACCCCTGTGAAAGGTCTGTAAAATGTGCATAAGTGTCCACAAAATGTCCACTGAGTTCATTCAGTCCATGACTTTGGGCTCTATCTGTTATGGTGGTCGCTCAGGACAGGAGAGGTGGTATATTGCACGGAGTTATCGGGCACCAAAGCCAGCTCAGGTCACTGCTGCACCTACACTGCTTCTTGCAAGGCTTGTCCTCCATTGGTTCAGGTGGTTCCTGCTATAGAAATTCCTATAACATGGAACTCAAATCCTGGATTACAACAATTTAAAGGTATTTCCATTACAATCTCCACCCCGGTCCCTTTGGGCCAGGTTAGAGTTTAACATTGCAATGAACTCCTCCCCTTGCTCCTAGCCTGGCTAGCAACAAGGGGTTCCTGCTATAGTAATTCCCACAACATGCAACTCAAATCCTGGGTTACAACAATTTAATGGTATTTCCATTACCATCTCCATCCCTGATCCCTTTGGACCAGACCATAACGTTTAACATTGCAATGAACTCCTCCCCTTGCTCCTGCTCTGGCTTGGACTTCCCCACAGATTGCAGTCCCTTAAGGTTGTACCTGTTCCAGGTGGAGCCTTATCTATGACCCACAGTCTCTCCAGAAGTCTACCTGCTGCAGCATAGACTTATCCACAGCCACAGTCACTTTGAGGTGCACCTGCTCCAGCGTGGTCTTACCCACAGCCACAGTCCCCTCAGAAGTAAACCAGCTCCAACGTGGCCTCAGCCATGGCTGCAATCCCTCCAGGGGTGTACCTGCTCTGTCATGGCCTTATCCATAGCCACATGCTTTGAGGTGCTCCAGCATGACCTGATGCACAGCCACTGATGCTTCAAGGTGCACCTGCTGCAGCATGGACTTGTCCACAGCCACAGATGTTCTGAGGAGTACCTTCTCTAGTGTGGACTTTATCCTTGGGTCACAATCCTTTTAGAGGTATACCTGCTGCAACACGGACGTAACCATGGCCACAGACGCTTTGAGATGTACCTGCTCTGGCATGGTCTTATCCACTGCCACAGACACTTCAGGGTGTCCTGCTCCTGCATGGACTCATCCACAGGTCACAGTCCCTTTGACTTGAGTTTATACTGAGTTCCAGCCTGTCCAGTACAGTAGCACAGAAACAGCAGCGATGCCCTGACCATCTGCCAGTCCATGCACATTGCCATTGCTGTTATTGCACAGCACAGTAAGATAAGCAGTACAGCAAGCAGGGAAAGCAAAAAGCAGCCACTAACAAGCACTAGACTCTAATATACAGTAAGACAAGCAAGCGCCATGGCAAGCACAGGAGCCTGTCAGTTAACAGCTAAACAACAATAACAGCTATAAATTCGATCTAGCACTTCCAATCAAACCTGTCATTATCTCAAACCCTTCAAGCCCCAGGTTGGGCACCAAAAAAAGACAGTCATGGTTTAACCCCAGCCGGCAACTAAGCACCACGCAGCTGCTTGCTCACTCCCCCCCCAGTGGGGTTGGTGAGAGAATCAGAAGGGTAAAGGTGAAAAACCTTGTGGGCTGAGATAAAGACAGTTTAACAGGTAAAGCAAAAGCAGTGCACGCAAGCAAAGCCCGCAGTGGAGTAGTTAAATACTTTCACATATAACCTGGGTGCTGCAGAGCCCCATTTCAGAGCCAGCCAGCAATCCTCATCTTAAGTGCTACACCACCTACACTGCATGCCCAATGCAGGGGATCTGAACACAGTCCTGCAGCAGCCCACATTTGAACACATGCGGCACCTTAACTTTTATTTTTACATACAGGGTGTCAGCATCAAGCCTGCTTGACAGGTTACCACCCCTGCCTCTGCCTCCCAGGCACTCAGTCCCTTCCTCCCTACACCCACACCTCTGAAGTACAGGTCCCTGTCTGCTGACCATGTGATTGATGCTCACAAGATTTGTGACATAATCTAGGTTAAAAGCAGATTATTTTTAACCCAGCCCCCTGCTCACTAATCCAGGTCATAGCACAACATCACAACAGTCATATCACAGCTAGTGGAGCAGGGAGCCACAGCCAGGCACAAGCAGGGAGGAAGAACAGCTGGACCTGTGGGAAATGTAGGGTTACTGCAGATGCCATGAACTGTTGCTTCAGAGGTGACCAAGGGCCATGTCATGTAGTTCCCCCCCCTCCATCCCCAGTATGTTTCTGCATTCCCTAGGAAGCTACAGTGATGTGGATGTAAAATACTGCATGATTTCAAAAAGGTTGTGATGAGACTACACATCAATCAGGCTGCTGAAAGCCTCATGTACCTGCAAAATGCCCATATAGTCCATTTCTTTCCAAACACAGCGCTGCTGAGCTCATTGGAATAACACCAGCCTGACCCAGGAGTTACACCAACCCCTTCAGCTTAACATCATCACTGTTTTTCAGGTGACAAAGGAGAGAGCTTCACAGAGCAAGATCCTGACACCACTGCAGTCTTCGCTGCAGGATTCAGATCCCTGCCTCCCATCAAGGCAGGATGTCACGCACCATTTTTCTGCTAGAGAGAAGTGCTAGAAGATGACAACAACCGGATTTTAGGAAACATGCGCAAGAAACTCTGGTGTGATACACTTAACTCGCAACACCTCTGAGTACCTTAGGAACACCAGTGCTGGTCTCTGCACCAGTGTAATTTACCTGCTTCACCCTTTTTCTCCCCAAGGTACATGAATTTCTCCTAATGGACCAGCAGTCAGAAATTAAAATTTACATCTGTTTATTTCTACAAATCTCTCTTGCAAGCCAGCAATTCTCCCAACAAAGTAATTCATTAATATCAAATAGTGAACCCCTCAAGGTCCAGACACTGCTTCTAAGGACTCCAACAGAAGAAACTGAAATCCTGCATTTTAGACATAGTCAGTAGCAATAAATTTACTGGTCAGAGGTCCATATCTCCACTGAAAAATGTTTTGGAATCCACAAACAGAGTGTTTAAAAGCACTGGTTTTAAGTGAACAAATCCAAGAGTTGTGCTAGTCGTAGGCTGGGTTGCAGATTTACCTCAACATCTGCTGACATCACTAGTTTTCTAGTGCAATCTCTTTATCACTTAGACATTTAAGCAGTATTTCCTCTTTACCTGTCCACTCTACAACTTCATTTTCTTCATACAACTCTTACTCTAACTTTCTTGCTAATTCAGTGCTGCAGAGAGCAGTGCCCAGGCAGCTCACAAACTGGATGGATATAAATACTGGGGATCATATGAGGGATCCTGACATCACTTCAAATTTAGCCATTTGGTACATTTGGCCAACCAAGCTAAAAGTAGTGATTCAGAGAATTTGAACTCCCCCCTGCACAACACTGTCACAGAAGAGCAGTTTGGATTCTGGCCATTCAACCCCATAAATCAAGCAGGAGATATGAATCTCCATGCTAGTTAGAGACACTAATGGGGTTACTCAGCAGTCCCACACTTACAGCATCTTCCTATACTCCTTGAACACACTAGTGTCACACCAAGGCAGGCAGTGGTTTGAACTTCCTACTTGCCTTAGATCCTAAGTGAGCCACAACCAAAGGCTGATGGTAAACAGCTAACTTGCTCACATCCCAGCTTTATTCTCCTCCACACTTGCAGCCCAGTTTCATGGCTACACCAATCACTTGTCCACATGCACACATTTGCAGAAGTAAAAAAAAAAAAAAAAAGACTACAGCCACTGCATATGGTCAGAGCAGTGTTTGGTGTTACATTAAAGTGAGGCCAAGTTCAGAGCAACTCCTTAAATAGCACATCTCTAACCTATGAGGCAATCCCTGCGCACAGTACATGAACCAGGAGTGCAGGTTGCTCTGCTGCTCTCAGGCAGCCCCTTGCCAGGGACAAGAGACCCCAGAAGAAGGGCACATCCAGCAGTTCTTTCCCATGAAAAGAGAGGCTGCTGCAGGGCAAGAAAGACTCAAAATTGGTAGAGAAAAGTTGGCCAGAGAAGGGATAGTACCCAACCCTAATATGGATCAACTGAAATCAGGTATTGAAAGTTAGTGCTCGGCACTCAAAATCTCAGCCAAAATTACCAATCTAGTGCTAGTGATTTGAAAAAGCACAGATGTCCGTTGCTGTGTACCAGCCTGTGGACACTGTTTGCCCAAGCAAAAGTTTAATCTCAAAAAATAAATATGGGCAAAGGGAAAAATTTCTGTTTACCAATTAAAAGATCATTTGCATAACCACCATCTGGAATTAAAGTACTCCCCNAAGAGACTCTTTCCCTCTGTGCACAGTGGATATACCTTCAATGGCTGTTGCTTTTATCTTGTTTTGAGTCAGATACTGAATGACCTTTATTTACTGCTCTAAATCAACTCTGGATATATCCTTTGATAGGGCTGTTCTTTCCCAATTGCTTTCATTACTGTTAGTCATCTGCTTCTGTCACTTACTCTGGATCCTGTCTTGCGCTCTTAAACATAAGTGGAGTTTTGCCATTGATTTTGGTAACAATAAAATGGGAAAGAGGCATTAGTCACAACACAGCATCATCTGACAACACCAAGTCATAAGGCCCAACACAAATGCTCCTTACATCCAATTTATTTCTTGTTACAGTGGTGGAACCCAAAACTCAAGCCCTTCCTCCTCCCAAGTAGCTCTGTGCAATGAAAAACTGAACTCTGCATAAGGTCCATCACAAAAGGGCTGAAGGATTATTCTGGGTGATATTGCAGATGAGGTATTTGCTGTAGGAAAGCAGTGAGCGCTACCTCTCCAGAGCACCCATGCCAGGCACTGTGAAAGCTTTCTGCTCTAGCTCTACTCCACCACACTCATTTGCATTTCCCTCCTAAAAACTAATTTTTTTCTACCTTTTAGACTTTCAAATGTCAAAAATCAGAAAGCCTGTATCTTCTGACTTCAGACCTCTTTTGGAATTACAGCCAAAAGACAAACTTGGCCAGGTACACATAGATTAAGCAGTATTTAATAAGCATAATATTATATATATAATGCATAAATTCATACATTGCACACTACTTTTGAGGGATGAATTGTTGTAAAGGGCATTTCCAAAAGTCAAGCCAGCTGTGTAGTTATTACTCAATAGCTTTAAGAGCAGAATTCAGTAGTACAAGTCCTATTCAAACACCTAGGTATATATTGTTCTTTTTCAATAAAAATGGAAATGACTAAATCATTTCAATAACTAAAAATACTTGGGCCTTCTGGAGACGTGAGTTCAACCCAGCAATTCTTTTCCTCCTCCAGGTTTAACAGAGTATTTCAGCAAAAAAGACTTAATTATATATCTGCTCTGAACAGATATTAAGCATCTCATGGGCCTATTACAAAGAAGCCAGGTTGTGACAGTAGTTGACAGAGTACCTAGTTCATCGCAAGTCAAATAACATCAACGAAACCTTTGCCTGAAGATTAATCTTCATATTTGCTACATCAGCAGATGTTTATCCAGGTGGTGTTGTTCAAAACAATGTTTCTAATCAAAGAAATTATTGACCATTTCTTAAGTCCTGCAAAAAGACTGGTGTTGCCCCACTGAGATATGCGAAACTATCAAGGTACTCTTGGAATGACAGGTATTACTTAAATGAGAATTATTCACATTGCTTTTCATCCACAAATATATATGGCATGAGTAAGACTGACTATATTTGCAAAATATGCACAGACTCTTTTATTCAACAATCCCAAGAGTGTATAAATAAGTCTTATGTCATTGGTTATACAAATGAGGAAAACAAAGTTACTGAAGTTCAAGTGACTTTGCCCCAAAAATCTTGTGGTACGAGAAGCAGCAGAATCAAGTCTCAAAGCAAATAAATAGGATAAAGATTAAATCTAGGAACAAAAATAAAAATGAGATCACCTGAAATACTGTTACCCTTACTACTAGATTCAGAAAATAAAAACATACAAAATTTAAAATTACATATTGAACTTAAAATTAACATTGTTTTTCAGTAAGCAAAAGAATTATGATGTTCAGTATGTGCATTACAAGCTATCTAAATAATGCATTCTGATTTGATCTGTAGCCTAATTCTGAAACATATGTTAGATTTGATTTAGTGCGCATTGACTAGATTACTGACATGTTATTTACAATTGGGAGAGCTTGACGATAAGTAGAAAACAAATTATACAAGTTTATTACACCCTCCCTCTCACTTACACCAATGAGTGATTATAATGAGTGTTATAATCATGGAAGATTTAAAGAGATGGACAGACAACTGTGTTGCTGGTTCAGCATCCAGAAACACAACATATGCCCCACATACTGATGAGGGTACATTATGCACAGGCACGGTTGCCTGCAAAGCACTGCCATAACACTATGCTGGGCTTCCCTCTCTTGCAGCTGATCTACATATTTGACTAACTCGTTTGCTCTCCATCACCAAATGCTTTTGGTGGGGGCGGTGTGTCACACAAACAAAGAGCATGAACTGAGCAGATGGTTGTCGATTCTTAGAAGACGACATGTGTTCCTGTAGCTGGCACTCAAGATGCATTAAAGATCATTTGATTTCACAGAAATTTGGTCTTGCATTGTTCATTAGGCTGCCATAGATGTTTAGTACCTCAGTGTCAGCCAGAAACAGCTTTATCCCACTGTTCTGTTCCATAATCTCACTTTTCCCTTCTCTTCCAAAACAATCCAAATAACCTTAGCCATCTATAACACAGGACCTGGGGGGTGTAGAGCTATCATGTGGCTACTTTGAACCCTGCAAATTCAAAATCAATTTGAAGTACTACACTTTTTGGAAGGTGTTCGTGCTAGAAAGCTCTAAGCCACAGAATCCATAAGGCGGTGCTTCTTAGAGAAGGGAAGCAATTAGGCAATATTTGAACTTCATTATCCCTAGGAAAATTCTTGATTTAAAGATTTGCACATAACCAGCTTCAAGTTACATGATTTTAAAAGGAGAGGAAACCAATTAAGGTGTATTAATATAACCTATTAATAGGTATCCACCCTCTTAGACATTCACTAATCTAATGTTATAACTTCAAGAACCTACTGTTGAAGAACTTAACCTTTGGGACGGTATCTATGAAAAACTGATCCCAGACAGCAGAGCTTTTCCCGTGGAAATCTGCTAATCCTAAGAGCTTTTTAAATAATTTTTTTAAACGCACTCCACTAACACATTTTATTGTCACCTTTGTACTAAAAGAAGGTACAATATCTGAGGTTCAGAGCCAGCACATTGGGAATTTTCTAGAAAATCCAGTAATGCTTTTCAGGGAAAAATTCCCAGCTAGCTAGCCTTGGATTTGGCATGGTTATGAATCTGATGAGCTTAATTCAGAAATATTCTTCCTTCACTGAACTAAGAAGGCCATTCACTTCTCAGCCCCATCAAATAACCAGCTGATTGTTATATTACCTACCGAACATTTCTGCTCCCCATCAGAGCTGAACTTGCCATTGAAATAGATGCACTCAGTGAAAATCAGATGCATTGTCTAATGAGTCAGTTTATGGCCCATTACAGCTGATGCCCTGCCTATCATTTCACATACTGAAATGCAAGCCATTTTGTGCTGAATATATTTAAGAATATAATACACAATCAAATTCTGAATCCTGACTCATGCCGATAATGGAAGTATCCTTTAGTCATTTCATTCAATCAATCTGCATATTAAAGGCTCTTTTCAAGTTTCTAACAGTGAAAAAACAGGGTGAAGAGACATGGGTCTTCAGGGTAGCACTTCAGTAAGCATATTCTCATACCAAAAACCAACCCCACCCACGTATCAGGCATATGAACAGTCAAATGGGTATGGAGGGAACAAGGACTGGGCTGCGCCTCTGCTGTCTGAAGCTTGACTTTCTGGTTTTCCTTCAGGGACTCCAGCACAAGTATTTTCTCTGTTGTCTGAAGAGGTTTTTTTTAGCACCGACTACCAAAGCCAGCCTGAGCCAGTATGGAGGTGACTGCCAAGGCCATCACGTAACTGGATCACAGACTGCAATCCATTACTGAAACAAATATTGCATGTGAACTTGATAGATCAACTGTTTAGCTTGATGCATCCACTTCCCAAGCAGTTGTAGCTCTTCCCAAATTCACTGTATTAGCTTTCTAACAAAAGATGTCACTACAGTGAAATCATAATGAAGCAGCAGATAAGAAAGCAAGAGTGCCAGATCAGCAACACCAATTCCTACAATGCCTTAGAAATAATAGGAGTGTTCAGGAAACTAACTGCTTTTATAGAGACAAAAATAATTATAATATTGCTGGAAATACAGGGCAAAATCTCTCCTTACTTTCATGTAAAGCAGCCTAGTTTCAGTGCATGAGATCATACTAAATTTCTGCTAGGACCAGAAGTGTTCCTCTGGCCCCAAAAGCTCCATTGTGAGGAAATTTGTAAACACTTCCCTTATTGCACGGGCATAGATCACTGTGAAACTCTACATGAGAGAGACTGTGAAACAATTGCCCACCAGAGATGTTGCTAGGATGTGGCATAGTTCCAGACTGCTGCAAGTGCTGGGGCACGTACTGCTCTATACTAGGCTGCAGGGCAAAGCACGCAACTTACAGGGGCATCTAGGGCAAGATGAAGTGCCAATGACTCTGAAGAAAGCCAAACCCAAGAAGGAAGGCAAGGCTAAATTAGAATTCAAATACATCTGAAAGCAATTATTAGGGATTTCAATTCTACTTTAGGGAGGGGGAGTATATACTTCAAAGACTGCTCAGCTTAACAGAAGTGAGGAAGTGTTGTTGCTATGCAATATGCTTCCTTAAAACAAGAAGGGACATCTATACAAAAAGCATATTTGCACCTCTTTACGTAGCCTCTATCATAAATCCAAACTCAGTCCTGCCCATACCTCAACTCCCTGTATTAGCCTTCAGAAATTTATTTTGATTCTGCTGCCTGATAAGCTCTTGCCATTACATGCATAAATGAAAGTGATCTTCATTTCAGTTCCTCAGATACCATGTCTTTTGTGTGGCCTGCTCATGCACCGCTTGTTCACTAGTGCCTTACATGACCACAGAAAAGGCTTCCTCACTTTCTAAATCACCTTAAACACAGGTACTCTTTTTACTTAAGAGGGGGTTATGCGAGAATTAAACATCTACAAGTTAAGACCATATTCTAATCTTAATGCAATAATATTTTTACTAAGCATAGATTTTAAATTAAGAGTATGTTAAATCAATGAGCTAAATTGCCCGCTGTGCCTAACTACCTCCTGCTCCTCCAGCCACTGAACAACCTCTTGTACCACAGAACCTGCCCCTGTATATGTTTATCACATAGGCCAGGCCTGGATAGTTGGAATGCAAATGTATATGCGCTTAGCAACATTGCCCAACCATTTTTAAAGACCTTCTGAAAATACGTTCTGAAGTGATTCACTGTATTTTTATGGCTTCTGTCTCGCAGCCATTGGCTCAAAGCCCTTGGTTATTCTCAGGGCAGTAGGACAGAAATCAAGAGCTCTTGGACACAGGCTCCCCCACCATGCGCAATGCCCTGTAGGCTGCTCGTGGCTGCTCTGGGTCCTACCTGCCACCGCCTGGGGTGGTCACAAACCCCCAGGGTTGTCTAGGAGCAACATGACCTCTTCCACCCTCACCACCACCTCCCTCTGCAGAGAAACTTCATTCCAGTTAGGAAGAGATGTCACACGCAAGCCCTAAGGTGCCTCTCCCAGCTCATACCACCACTAGAAGAGTTAACAAGGTTTTATGGCTAAGCACGTGGACAACAGAGGGAAGTAGATCTGCATCACTAATGTATCCAGTGACCTGGAAAAATAAAGTGTTCTGCACGCCCATAACGATGCCAGCGTGCTGTATTTTTGTCACTATTACAGTCCAACAAATGCAAAAGATACCGTGCTTTCACTGATGTACGAGAGAGCTGAGTTAGAAACAGTAACAGCTCTGTATAATGAGGTATTTACTATTCATGTTAGAATAACCATATGTCTAACTTTTTAGACAATAACATAGTCTATTCTGTCAGACATGTTATCATCTACTCACTGCCCCACTTGTTCATCAATTCCCAGAGCACCTGGCACAGCCTTGTCCTGCAGGACGCTGGTGTGCCCTCTCATAGCCAGCACAGGTACAGGGAGCTTATTCACCATCTGGATGTCATGGGATACCCTGCTTCTCCCTCCAAGCCCGTCTGCATAACATGGAATCGGAATGCCCAGGCACTAACAGCCTCCAAAGACAGCATTAGGGAGCCCTTCGGTCTCCTCTGAGCCCTTTACAGATGAGTCAGAGAAGAAATAAGAAGAGTGGGCATCTTGATTTAGTAACCTAATGCAGAAGAACTGCTGGGAACACTTGAGATAATTGTCTTAATTATAGAACAGAAGTACTAACTAAATAGTTATGAGGGATTTTTTTTTTCCCCCCCAACACAAACCATTTTAAATGCATCATCTGCCTGTGCAGTTAGCTCCTCTTTCTCTAAAATTGTTTAGACTTTTCATTTTTTCCATTTCACCTTCCCACAGGGATAAATTCAGCAGCTACCCAGAAGGCTGTTACGTGTTGCCTGTACGCTTAAGCCAAGAAAATCCAAGGTTCACACGTGAGAATAGTTTATGCCTAATTTATTATTTTAGCCAGGAGTTGTAGATTATAGGGACACATATTCACGGTGGTCAGAGCCATCAATAGGACTTCAGCTGTGAGGCCACACACATGCATTTTCTCAGCATCTCCTATGTACAGACTCGTAAGAGAAAATGAGGAGCCATTACTACACACTGTATCAAGGTCTGAAGCCTGCAGTGAGGAAAGAGTCCATCAATTTCTTGATATGATTTAAGGAATCTGTCTAAGTACAGTTTACAGGCTCTGCCACAGAGCAATTTTGAAGTGTTAAACTTCAAAATAATTCTTTATTCAGATAGAAGTGACAAAGATAAATAGCTGGTTAGCACTCAGAGCAAAGCACTTACCCAAATTATTCATTATGAAAGGACTAATTAAGCAACAGGGAGCCTGATCACCTACAGGTTCTGAATGAGACAGAAGTGAGGAGATGATAGCTCACCTGTGCAAGAGGGATGAGAGGTTAGGACAGCCACAGCCATTTCAGGGAGAAGAGGAAGGAAGAGACACAGACACTTTCTGTAATTCATCTGCGACTCCAGGCATGGGACAGGACTGCCACTAGATACTCTAAAGGACTCCGCGTTGAGCCCCAACAAGACTTAAAAATGGCAAGGAAACACATACAGATTTTTCTGTTGGTCAGTACATATGCGTTTGAGGAATGATCAACTCCAGAGCCTCTCCTTACCTGTAGGAGATTTACTTGAGCTGTTGCACGCCCCTGAAGAGGTGGACATAAGCAGGAGCGCTCAGCTGTCCAGAGCCCAGCAGAAGAGCACGCCTGTGGTACCAGGCAGGACATGGAGGTACCATGCAGCCCACAGCAGTGTGCCGGTATGCCACGGCACGGACAGGAGCCAAACACCCTCACAGCAGCAGAGCACCCCCAGGGCCCAAACCCCACACCTTGACACCCCAGATGAACAACATCCGCCCGCCATTTGGCTGCAACCAACAGCCCACAGGCATCACCACTCCACAGGGGCCCCTTCACAGGCTCCAGGTCATTCCCCAAAATATACCTGGGGCTCCCCTGCAGCAGCAACAGCTCAGCCGTCAGCTGGCAGCCTCCCACCACCAGACTGCCAGGCAGACAGCTCACCCCCCGCCCCCCAGCATTGCCAACAGCCAGACCCAGCATGGCGCAACCACCCTGGGCTCCCAGTGGGCAGAGCCCTTCCCCACACATCTCATTCCCCCTTCAGAGCCCCCTTGACTACAGCATGGGTTTTGTACCATATTAACTCATTTTTAACACCTCCCCAGACCAGTTTTCTTCAAGCTTCAGCCCCTCCAGTTACCAACCCAAAACAACATTCTCAGAGCCCTGTTGTCACTGGGACAAGCCAACCGCTGGTGCTCATCTCCTAAGCACAGTTTAGCAGGCAGCACTCCCAAACATGCTCCACCTTCACCCACAAACCTCCCTGAAGCAGTGTCCCAACGCTGCAGCTGCCCCCACCCCTCGCTCACCCTCCCTACTGCAACAGCACGGCCGCCCTGAAATAGCTCACCTTCATCAGTCTAAAGGTGCCTCACGAGCTGCTCCTCAGGCAGCTGCCTCTCCTGCAAGGTGCATAGCCACCTGCATTGCTCTTGAGTCTCATTTCTTGCTTCACTGCACTCAGGAGCCTCTTCGGTCCCAGCCAACACTCTCCAACATATTTTGTGAGCTCTTTATGCTGAAGTTTGCCTTCTACATAGCGCCTGAGCATGGTGGCCTCACTACCTCTCTGCAGTAGTCAAGGCACAGCAAGGCCTCAGGACTGAAAAGTGGTTTTGCTCAGTCCTTCCCACAGACTTTCAGCAGCCCTGGGGCTACAGCAAAGCAGCCACAGGCAGCAGGTCTGTAGCAGTCCTTCCCCTCAGAAGTACCTCATGCAAAGCCACACCACCCCACAGCACAACTCCCCTCCTGCATTTATCCTCCCTAAAGCCCACCCTCGGGAGAGCTCCTTCCCCCCAGCGCCCACCGGCTGCCCCCACCTCAGCCAGCTGCTGCCCATGAGGCTGATTGCACATGGCCAGCCCTGAAACAACAGGCACCTGAGAGCCGGCTGGGCCAGGCGTCCACCCGCACCTAGCAGCACACAGGTACAAATACAGATAGAAAAAAAGGGTGGGGGGCGGCTCAGCCCCATGCAACCCAGGAGGGCAGGGAAGACATCTGCTTTTATCCCATTTTCCCAAGAAACTGTTACCTGTCTGGGAGGCAAAAAGGTTTAGCAGCACATCCCCTCAACTACTTTCAGGTGTCCCTTTTCTACATCAGGTGTTAGCATTCCTAATTAGCACCTGCAGCACACTGCCTCCAGAAAGTCGGTGGTTACATCTCTGGTGTGGCATCAGATACAATATTTTCTATTTAAAGCAAAATAAAATGGAGGGGGCTCATGGGTGCATGAGTTGTGCCCTGTGGTGAGGTCTCCTGGGTTAAAACAACACAGCAGGTATCCTCTGGGCAGTAGCCACAACATTCCATTTTTATACTGTATATTTTTACCTCTGCTCAGCATGGAAGAGCATGCAATTAGGGACCAGATGTTAAACTCTTACAAAATCAAAGCTTTATGGTCAGCACTGGCTGCTTTGTGCTCATTCCCACAGCGGAGCAGAGAAGCACAAATAACTGTTTCCTACCACTTACTCTTTACCATTGTACCAAAACCTCTTTGAAACAGACATCCTTTACCACTGCCAGCTCTGATGCTTTGAGGTGGAGCTATAGCCAGCAAAGCAGGTGACATAACACCATGGAGGTCAGCAAACTTCAACCCCCAGCACTGCTCTGGCAGTCAGACCTTTTTCACTGCTTTATGGCTTGAAAGACCCCAGATGTCTGTAATCACCCCAGTATGGCATTGGTGGGGTCTGATGTAGCCATCACATCACAGAATCATTTAGGTTGGAAAAGACCTTTAAGATCATAGAGTCCAGCCATAAACGTAACACTGCCAGGTCCACCACTAAACCATGTCTCTAAGTGCCGTATCTACATGTCTTTTAAATACCTCCAGGGACGATGACTCAACCACTTCCCTGGGCAGCCTGTTCCAATGCTTGGTAACACTTTCAGTGACGAAATTTTTCCTAATATCCAATCTAAACCTCCCCTGGCGCAACTCGAGGCCATTTCCTCTTGTCCTATTGCTTGTTACTTGGGAGAAGAGAGGGCAAGCAGATATAAGGGCGAGAACAGGCCACCACTCAACCGACTAAGTTAGTACACCTAAAAACACCTGCCTGCTGAGTGTGTAAGGTGTCTGATTGTAGTAAATGGACCAAATAATGGGAGATCTGAAGGGTTGATCCCAGACCGGTACAGCAAGCATCCATAGGAACCACCAGTGGCAAATAAGCAAATAGTGAAAGATGCCAGAAGTGACTCTGGAAGTTATATAAACACTAAATGTGTCCCTTTTCCATTTTACGTCTCCCATGATAAACTGTTATGAGGCATGCACAAGGCTTGAAACAGATAATTACTGATAATCCTGACTGGTGGGAGAAGGAACCATCTGGCAGATGGAAAAAAAGAAGGTGCCAAGAATTTAGCAGACTAGGGGGCTTCTTGAGAATTTATGCATAGAGGTCTGAAGAAAGGAATATTTAGACAAAAGGTCAGCTATTCTGTTTCTATCTATACCCAAAGCAAATTGGAACACCAAAAGTATCCAAATAATTATGAAAATGGTTCCTGTTTGAAATTCATCTTGAAATTATGAGCAAAACCAGTGAATCTAAAACTGTAAGCATTGGACGTGAGGAATTCTTTCTGCATATCATGATTAATTGCAAATGGTTACAGCACACAGCATCAGCACATTTTGTCTTATATCCTTCAGGTTTCTATCCTCTCTGCTTTTAACATGAAAATGCCTTTATTCATCCTCTCCTGACCTTGCTGCATGGTATCATTATTTTCTTTCAATTTTCCTTAACAGTATTTTGACCTATAACAGAGAAAGAGCAACTTCGGATAGACTCCTCTTTTTTATTCCTTTCCTTTCTTATTAGTGAATTTCTTTTCCCTCTGCTCTCTTTATCACCCCTGGGTAAAACAAGGGACATTGCTGGATGCAGCATTCTAATTGTGAATTCACATTTTTCCACTGAGATCACTACTCATTAACCATTTTGCTGCTGACCCTTCGCAACAGCTGAGCTGCAGCCAACATCTATTGCAGTTAAGGGGAAGCGAGGACATGAACCACATCAGTAGTCATAGGTAAAACACAAAATTAAGGGACAAGAAATTTAGGTAACATAATTAGTCATTTGGGGCCAGTTTTGCTGAAGCATCATGGTTCACGAGGACCGTCAAGCACTGCGACAGGTTGCTCAGGGAGATTGTGCAGCCTCTGTCCTTGGAGGTTTCAAAGACCCACCAGGATAAAGCCTGGAGCAACCTAGTTTGGTCTCGTAAGCTAACCATGCTTTGAGCAGGAGGTTGGACCTCCTGATGACCCTTCCAATATGAATTTATGAGGCCATGATTTGCAGAAGAGGCACCCTGAAATATAACTCCCACTGACTCCTGCATAATATTCCCATTCCAATGAAAGTGACACATAAAGGTATTCTTACAAATCCCACTGAAAGCTTACTAGCATCTTCAGATTCCTTAAAATTGTAGCTGCAGGGCCCCTTCCAGTTAGCAACTTCAGCTTCCACTAACGCCGTTAGAAACAGGGTGCTCAGCAGCCCCTACCAGCCTTCCTTGCTCAGATTTCTTTGTTAGTAATTTTTCATTTGGGGAGTTCCTCCAATCTGGTTTTCATCTTGGTTTTCAGTATGAAAGCCCTATTTTCATTCAAACCCCATCAGAATAATGCCATTGTATCCAGGCTCAAGCTTGCAGTACCCCATACTAAAAGACCCACAGGCTGTCCTGGCTACTCACCAACTTCTCTGACAGGAACGAAGAGATTGGTAACCTGCTGCTCGACTTCAATTCCCTTCTCACCACCCTGTTTATAACAAGCATATTTCTATATCAGACATTGAAGTGGACGCCAGAGATCTCACCCACTTCAGTGGGTGTAAATGGGTCCCTCACATACAGAATTTTCTTCTGTGAAGGAGTATACCATATATTTTTACATGCATTTTACAGCTTTGTGTTGCACTGCAGAAGCAGATGATTCTTTAATCCTAGTTCTCCCATTTGCAATGCCATTTATATTATGAATTATTTCTTTTCACAGCTTGCGTGGTATTGATATGTCTGAGGAACATTGGCTCTTCATGCATCATGGGAAGACAGGACACCTGATGTTTCGCACTGATTTTCATTGGATTTGCACTGATCCAAACACTAAACACTCAATAATGCAGGTCCATTCTTGTGATCCTTTCATGATCTCATGATGCAGGGAACCCCAAGCCCCAAAGAAAAACAAATACAAGGAAATTTTCCAACTTGCAAAGTTAAAACAGTCTGTGTTGTACAGAACCTATGCATTTGCTTTGCAGAACTGATAAGTTATGTGAAGAATCATGGATGTCATGGCAGCCAAGAGCTCTTATTTAAACACATTAACAGAACTCATTTAATACCAGTGAATCCAAATAAACCAGATAAACCTTATTTTTTACTTTAAATGTGTGCAATATAATGAATATTGCTGAAATGTTATTCCATGTATTTTTTTATTTTAGAATGTGCACATTTTCATAAGATCTTGCCCATGAGCTCTGATACAAAATGTAAACCACATCCAATGACTGCCAGCATAACTAGCAGAAAGCACTGGCCATCAAAGTTGGATACATCAATCGCAAGCAGTCTCACACTCGCAGCCTCCAAATTAAATCTGCTTGCCTTATTGATATGCATAATTCCAGCAGAGTAATATTTATCCTGGTACAACATCCTTAAGTGAAATGGCACTAGAAAAATAACATTTTTGATCCATTTGATTAAGTAACACAAGCAGCATTTGCCCGATGTTGTGTGTTCACATTAAGCAGCCCCACACAATTTGACACAACTGGCATTCACCGCTCCAAAGAGACCCATGCCTGCACTTAAAGGGATGCACAGGGCAAACCTGAAACACAGACTCTAAGACCACCCCTTGCGGTGTGCAAAAGCTCACGTTAAACACCCTTCACTTTCAAGGACGCTTAAAACACACCACAGCCATTAGAAATGAAGGGGGAAATAAAGAATAATCCCACTTTTCTTCTCATGGCCTACAGGATGAAAAACACTTGTTTCAAAATTGATTATAACCACCAGTATTTCATCTCTGGAGAGCCCAGTTCAAATCATAACTGAAAAACAAGGTTTGTGGTTTTAAATTAACTCAGTTATGTTCCTCTTCCCAGTCAGGGCATGAAGCTAACACCTGACAAATTACAAAGTGATGGAAAAAATGATACCAAAAGATACTTTATCTGACCATTTTTTCATTGTCAGCATTTAGGTCAGCTGCAGCAACTTGCACACTTTTACACGTCTTGTGTTTAAGTTGATTCAGTGGAGGACAGAGGGTTTTCCTGTGTTTTCATGCACTGACTGATCATTACCATTTATAATACTCGTACAATTTTCTGGTTTCGTTCACAGCAGAAAACAACACGTAGTTGCGCACTGGCCTTTCTCTTCCATCAAAACGACGTGCCAAGTCTTCAAAACAGTCTCCCTCCCAGTTCAGTGCAACTTAGTGCACCCTGTACCCTGTGTATGCTATTGATTCTTCACTAATACAAGCATTAGCTTCAGTTGAAGAAGCACACTGTAATTACTAAATCAGACAGAAAGCAAACCCAGGCACTATTTTTAAGCAGAAGAGTCAGGTATTAGTTAAGTATTCTGATCTCAGCTAGACATCCCTCCTCACAACAGGCAGAGGTCTTTTGTAACCATGTTCATCATCTTTTTGATATCCTATTTTTCTCTCTACCACATTTTTCTTTTTTTTTCAACTATGTTTGGTTTTTTTTAATTCCTCTAATCCTCTTTTCTGAATATAAAAAAAGGACTAAAAATGGCCCCTTTTAACTGCCAGGTGTTCACATACTTATTTTTTTAATGGAGCAGCATTAAACGTAGGGCTTAGCCCACCAGCATTTTACACAAGCGGAGTCTCATTCACTTCTCCTGAAGCTTTACCCGAACAAAATTGCAGTCCTTTATTTTCACAGAATGAGCTTTGCGTTACTTCTTCTGTTCGCCAAAACGTGCCCAGGTACAATTGTACAGTATGTTGGGCAAATCCTTGCTGCAATGTAGTAGGTGGAGCTCAAATTATGGACCAGATTCAGACGCTGTAACTCTACGGGCACACCATTCCTATCAGTAAAGTGAAGCAGATGCTTGCAATGCACCATTATTAGAAGAGCAGCAAGTGCTCTCTCAGAATGACAGGATGAGCTTTTTAATATAATTAGAATCCAAAGGAGATTTTTGGAAGCTAAGTCAATCAGGCTCATCTATTTAACACTCCCAGAGGCAATTAATTCATGTTCACTTTATTCACCCAGAAAACTTTCCCAGAAGAGACCAAGGAATTCTCCACACACAAATGACCGTGCTTCAGCCCCCAAAATCAAAAGAGCTTATGCTGTAACACGCTGTCATGAGAAAGCCCCATTGAGAAACTGCAGCAAAGTTTCATACTTAAGACAGCGGGAGCCAAACCGGTGGCACGGGGTCCTGTGGGCTCGCTTCCCCGTAGGCAGCGCACCGCTCTGCAGAGAGGCTCTGCAGCTCCCCGGGCCCGCTCGCCCTGCCGATAGCAGCACTGGCAAACACACGCGCAGCTGTTATGAGGCAGACATACAGGACTGCGCGGTGGGTAGCAGGGGTGCTTCATAAAGCAGTGGATGGATAAAAAGCAAGCGATGTGCTCTACAAGCAGATCAGATTTTCAAGCACTGCCCCAGGACACACCGACTGAAAAAAAAAAAAAAAACAAAAAACCAAAAAAAACCCCAGGGGGTACAGCCCAAACCCAGACATCCAAAATCTACTCAGAATACAAACAGTGGTAACACAAAACACCTGATTTAACAAAACCACAAGTACCTTAATATGTATTTTAAATACCAAATTAACTATCCCTCCCATTTTTAGCACTGCTATCTGGAATTTGGGAATACATCCTCACAGGCCAATTATAAGATCTCCCAGTGATAGATATTATTAATGTTGTTTCTGCTGATAGTGATGATGAACTGAGGGAACGGACATGTGTAATGTAGTCATTCAGCAAGTGTATAGGCAACCTTATGCAATAATCTTTTAACTAGTTTATTAAATGTGTTTCCTTTTCAGAGTAAGTTCAACATCTAATGCCAAAATTTCAGCAAGAACTGAAATAGCTTAGTAGCCAGTTATCACCTGTTTAACTTAAAAGTACTAATACAACAGACATATTACGCATCACTGAAATTTTCACACACACACACACAATCAGCATCCTGTTTATACCAATTTATTTTCACAAATCAATTTCCTTTTTCCTACTCATACTCTTTACATTTGCTGAAGGCACAACACCCACATAGGCAATGTAAAATGTGCTTCCTGTAGAAAAGTCTATAGTCTCCAAAGAGAACAGTTTGGCAAAACCGCTTTTGTTTAAAAACTCAAGTTCCAAAATGAGCCTTCAAAAAGCATCAGAGACCACCGCCAAGATTAAAAACTACTTGAGGTGTCTGCACTTCTCATACACAACACACCACTTAACCTTTAATAAACCAGGGCTTTTTCAGGAAATTATAAAAGCAGAAGTAGTAAAATCTCGTATTTTTTTAATCAAGTTTTAACGATGGGACAGAGTCTCTAGGGAAAGCTCCCAGAAAGAGCCAGACCACCATCTGGCTCCATCGTAGAGCAATGACAATTCACAAGAAACGAGCATCTAACCAGCGCTCTGAAATCAAACGCTAGGTTGACTCTGTAAAAGCTCCATTATAGCTATGAACACACAGCCGTACATTTCCTCCCTCCTCGTACATAAATATACCCTCGGACACTTAGACAAAGGGAAAAATAAATCATTTTATGCATTTTTCTATGCTTTCCTGTTATGCCTGTTACCAATCAACGTCAAGAAATATCTTAAATAGCTTACCGTATTGTTAGCACTATAGAATATATATAATATATATTTTATTTTTGTTTTCACACATGCTAATGTTTCCAGTATGATAAATGTCTTTTTAAATCCTGCACTTCTTGTCACGCTGTAGATCCACTTCTATTTGACAGTGACTCCTGCACGTACATGTCAAGACAAAAATAAATACTGCTGTGATGGCAAACGTTTTAAAACTCTTAGGACACTAATACAGTGGCACTTGAAAGACTTTTTAAATACAACAAAAAAGACAATAGTTAAATAGAAACCTGCTTTGACATAGCCATAAAACCTGCATTTGTGAGATCTGTACTTGTTTCTGCAAGAGCAGCTCCTAATCTTTGAGCACGTCAAATGTTGCACTCCAGCCCTCCACCCCATACCCTTAAAATAAGTCCACATTGCTATTTTAAGCAAGCATCCCCTCCACCTGCACATAAGCAACACTGCAATTCCCAAACAATTGAGGTAATTATAAAAATGAATATCATTTATTGGTTTTTATGACTATCATGTCTGAACATTTGCTTTCATATAAAAGTCCGATTTTCAGCATTATGCTTTCCAAGGGCACCCGCTCCACACCAAGGGAGACAAAGATGTGTTAGGAATTGTGCAAGTTTTTGTTACCATCTTCAAACCCACAAGAACTCCATAAACAAGATTTTGGTACAGAATCACTGCCTGGCATTTCAGAGAAAGGGAAAGGAGCTTTACACATATTTTTAGTTCCACTTTATTTTTTTTTTTTTAAATCGCATCTAACCCAATGCAAGGAGGGGAAAAAATTAGAAAAAAAGAAAGAAAGAAATCATCACTTTACTGTATGTTACCCTTCAGCAGTCTTTGGAGGAAATCGGAAACCAGGCTGCTTTTCCCGGCTCCCTCCCTCACTCAAGCCAGCCGGAGTGGCTCCTCTCCGCAGCAGAGCTCAGCCGCCGCCGCCGAGGGCGGTCAGCAGGCGCCCGTAGCCCTGTCACAGCCGCGGCTTCCTGAGCAACGTTCTGCTGAGGTCCTTCACCTCTTCAGGGCTGCCAACCCTCTCGTAGCCCAGCAGGGCCATGGGCTGGTGGCAATACTCCTCAACCTGCTTGATTTGCTGGTAGCTGAGCGCAGTCCTCCAGGCGCTCAGCGCCTGGGTAGCGTTCCTGGCCGACACCACAAAGGGCTTGGAGGAGTAGCCGGGGCCACTGGTCATGTTGAGGGCGAACTTCTCCATCTCTGGGCTGACCGCCAGGTTGACAAAGCCGTACACCTGCCGCAGGGTCTTGATGGGCTCGACCACCAGGTCCTCGTAGCGCACAGCCATGTAGTTGCCCTGCAGCCAGTCAGGGGGGTGCAGGGCGGTCTGCAGGGTCTTGGCCATGCTGCTGCAGATGACCTCCATGGCACCCAGGGCATGGTAGTCCGAGCCACCCCCCCCCTCCTTCTTTCCGCCCAGCTTGTGGCCGGCATCAAGGAAGGGCATGCGATGGATGCGGGGGTCCCTGCTCCTCACCACCTGCAGGCTCTCCCGTATGAGGCCATGCCGGGACTTGATGCGGGAGCTGGCGACGGCCCGGGGGTCCCGCACCAGGTGGATGACTTTGAGGTCGAGGGTCGGGTCCCGCATGAGCGGGGCGAGGACAGCCAGGTCGAAGACGCGGACGCCCTTGATGACCAGCGTGCGATACTTGTGGCACTCCTCCTGGAAGCGGCTGAGGCGCTGCGGGGGGCACTTCTTGCACACCCGGTCGTCCACCATGCCCACCACCTCCTTGCGGTAGGCCGGGCAGAGGGGCGAGGAGCAGATGACCTTGTTGGTGGCCGCCCCGAAGATGCCCAGCGTGGTGAGGTTCTTGCCGGCGCCCGCCGTGCTGTAGAGCTGGAAGACGGAGAGGTCGCAGCGGTACAGGGAGCTCAGCATGTCGCGGGCCGCCCCTTGCAGCGAGACGGCGTCCCCGGGGTACAGCTTCTGCCAGACGTGCCACACCGGCTCGTAGAGGAAGAAGACCTCGGGGTTCTGGTTGAAGAGCTCCCCGAAGAAGGACGACCCCGAGCGCCAGGTCGTGAAGACATAGACCAGCTGCCGCTGGGCGCCCGCCGGACCGCGGCTCCCGGCCGGCGGCGGC
>WAAD01015211.1:62793-88930 GCA_013389945.1 Fregata magnificens
GCTCTGCAGCGCTGCCCCCGCCGCTCGGGAGACCCCGGCCCGCCCGGGTCTGAAACGCCGGCGGGCGACGGGCGCTGTTAAAAGTGGTTGCCTTGTGGCGGTGGGGTTCCCTCAGCCCCGCCCCGGGGCGCAGGGCCCGTCAGCAGTTACGCTTCGGACAGTGAAGCTGCCCCGGTAACAGGAAACGGGAAAAACGGGGTGAGGGGGGAACCTGTAAGAGGCCTGAAACGGGTAAGGTCCCAGCTCCGGCCCCCGGCGTTAACAACTTGGTATTTGCAGAAATTCCACTTTCTCAAAGGTCCTCTAAGAACTTCTCCAAAAACATCCAAGAAACCCCCAGACTGGATCTTCCTGATACAGCCCAGACAGAAATCTATCTTCCTTCCATTCTTAAAAATATGTTTATAACCGCTACCCAGTCGCTTGGCAGTCTTTAGGTGTCCCCTTGAGCTGACGCTGCTCGGTTGATGAAGCAGCTTGCGAAGCGCATGGTGCTGCCTCGGGTAGGGCTGCTCCAGCACCGCTGCGAGTGCCGCCGTTGGCGAGCAGCGAGGCCGAGCAGCCGGGTAACTCGGCGCGAAGGCGAGTTTTCTGCTAGGGACAAGAGAGAAGAGGGTCGATCCCACCCTACGGCCACAGCTTACCCTCCCAGCCCCATGTTTGCTGCGTGAAAACCGAGAGCAGAGGCTGCCTCTGGCCCCGGCCCCAGCTGCAACTGGCTGGCCATGTAGCGAGAAACTCACTGCCCCAGAGTGGTTATCGCATACCAGAAGGACTTTTTCATAACCTCTATGCTTTATAGCCACAGCGTTGTATGAAGTGTAATGTAAGAAGCGGTGTGGCTCCAGGCAGCACGGGTGCTTTAAAGAAGATACGCATCCCAAGAACACAGCCGAGAACGGCACCGAGTCCGGTGCGGGCGGCGCGCTTGTGGGACCACAGCCTTCCCAGTGCCGCTGGGCTTTGGGCAATGCCCAGTGACTCCGTCATGTCAAGGCACTTTCTCAGAGGTTCCCTGCTTCCCCCGAGGGAGATCAGAGCAGACAGAGGGGCAACTATGAGTTACGGAAGTATTGGGTGGCTCTCTTCTTTCCATTGCTTTCTTTACCCAGCACTTCTCACATCCTCGTAGCCTTTCCCATCATCCATAGGATATATATGGCCCACCTCTACAGAGCAGGTGGAAGGTTTGAGCTGCTGGAGAGCTGCACCTGGCACAGACACAAACCGATCCCTCCACGACGGATGACACTGACAAAAAGTTTTTGCTGGAACATGTGTTTTCTGAATGGCATGGGTCCGACACTACAGCACACACTTTTATGCTCACAGAGCAGATAAAACACAAATTCATCTTGAGTGTGTCTTGTCTGGTAGCACTTTATTTAAAAAAGGGAACAAAACAGTACAATAGGGTGAAAGAGCTAAATGCACAAGCAATCTTTATATCCCTTATCAAAAGGATTTCTATACTCCTCCCAGATCTTCTACAGGGATATTAACAGCCAAGCTGCTTCTACAGAAAAGCGTATAAGCCCCTTCCAGCCCCGAAGTGAAGGGTAACAACCATAGCAGGAGGGCTCCACTCCTCCGTACTCAATCCTCCGAGCCACAAGGCTTCGCAGGGCTGGGTGGCAGTGCGAGGGGAGCGAACCCTGGTCCGAGACACTACTGCCACCCACACCCCACTGTCCTGCGTGAGATGCAGCGATCAAACCACACAGGACAAGTCAGAGGGATCATTTCACAAGCTGCCAGTGACTCTGGTAGCACTATTAAAATGTTACTGTGACTTTTCATATAGAAGTAACTTGTTAATAGCAGAATTAAAACAACCACTAAATATTTGAGAAAAGTCCGTATTTCATCAAACAGTGAGGGAAAGGGGAAGCCATTTATTACCTACAGTGCTCCAGAGGAAGCATTTAAAGCCACATTCTGCAAAAATAATTTGCATCTAGTTGCCAAAATAAATGCAAAGGTTAAACCCGATGAGCTTAAAACAATTGACTTGTAACTTTTGAAACATAGTATATAATGAAAAAGATATACCTCTGAAGCACCTTGCAGGATAAAACTCTTGCAATTATTTTATTCTTCACTCCTAATACTTGATTTCTTCACATACAGAAGGACTTCTGCTTATATCCGTTTTATAAAGGTACAGATCAAATATTTATTTGGCTTTTCATGCTCAGCAAAGATGAAGTGACCTTCACCCAGCTAAAGCAGAAATGTTTATTTTTAATTTTGGAATGGTCTGTAATAGCATCAATTAGGCTGTATTAAATGATGAATAACAGCAGTACTGAGACACCGTGAGTCATAAAACAGTAGCCCCTGCCAATATTGTACTGCAGCACTAATGCAATAAAGGAGAGACACTACAGGGAGCAAAACCAATTCATAGCAATGAAAAAATCATTAAAATACCATGAAGTTCAAATTAATCCCTTCTTTCCATTTCACTTGGTTGAAGACAGGTATGAAATTTTGTTAAAAAAAACCCCAAAACCTAACCTACAAAGCCATCTCCAGTTCTTACACAATTTAAAATTTAGCAAGTAACAAATAAAGATAAGCAAACATAAACTGCAAGGATAACATTTGAAATGGCAAAACTAATCAGTAAACCCAAACATTAAAAGCTGTAATTGGATTCTGCACCTTCCCTGCTGTTACACAGCAGCTACGTCTCCCTGAATCAGTGAGTGCATGAGTACTGACAGTAACTGCCTTCATTATACTGCTCCGCCTCTACCTAGGAAAACATGGGTCCGAGCAGCTCTTTAATTCGACCTACACACTGCAAAATGGAATCTTATTTTTCAAAACTGGAGTTATATATGTATTTATTCTGTGCAGGTGGACTCAAGCACCCATGCAGAACCCAACTGAAATCAATCAGGTTCAGTGCAGCTGCAATATTCGATCCTCCCGGTACAAGTTTCAGACCTGGTAGTCAAGTTATCACTTTAAGCAACTCAATATCAATGAATATTTAATAAGTATATATGGAAAAGATTTATGCAGCCAACTTTCCATTCACACCAAGTTGGTTTTTTTTTTTTTTTTTAAATCATCTACACATCTGATATGAAGTGTTACAAACATAGACGGCAAAAAACCAGGTCACTCACTCTGCGGATCTGTTGATGGAGCTGAGGCACACTGTTTCAGGCCATGGTCATTGTATACAAAGAACTGTCCTTAAAGGGATTCTGAATTTTTATTTTTCTTCTGCAGTCTGGGATTTAAAGTGTTTGCTGGTCTTCGAGAGTAAGAGTGCAGGCAGGCAAGTGGGCAGCAGTCATCAAGAGCTGTAATGGTGAGTTCTTGGCCGTGCTGCAGGCTGGCAGGTATCAGCTATTTGGTAAGGCACGGCAGCGTGCGCAACCAGAGCAATCGACTGAAACAGTAATTTTAATTCCCACAAGTAGCTGCAAAGTTCACACACACACACACACAAATTTAAAAGACAGATTTGTAGAAGTGTACAGAGATTGTACCAATGAATCAATTATCTGTTTCCAAGTACCAACAAAAAAAAAGTCATCGCCAGGTAGCTGGCAGTTAAGAACTTCTGTTGGTTTTTGCACTGAAGTAAAGAAAAGATATGTAGACTATCATAGATAAAAAATAGAAAAGAAAGTGACGGGGCAGGGTTTTGTAGCAATGAGCCCAGGGACAAGATCCTCACCAAAGAGGACCCCGATTAACTTATCCCACTTGCAGAGCTACCTCCTTGATTTTTACAGCTGCCCCAAGACTTAAAAAAAACTACCGTGAAATAGAGTCCCAAGTCAGTGAAATACTTAAGTATTTGCTTGATTTTAATCACAGGCTTAAATACTACTGTAGCGAATTGAAAACTGAATTAAAATCAACACCATAGTGAAACAGTTACGTCTTTTCAAATAATTTCTAGGGTAAAGTGTTTTGCTGAGTCTCTCGAACCTAGTTCGGAGAGTGGGTAGAGGGTATCTCAGCAGGTGGTTCAGGCTCTGCACAGTCTTTGCATGGTGCAAAACCAACAGAATAAAAACTTAAGTGATAAGAGCCACAGTAAGCGTGTGAAAGAGGAACATTCCGCAGCTGAACAGATACAGCCCTTCACAAATTTGTTCAGATACTTCAGTGTACATTTTCCATCCTCTATGCTACTTCATGCCAGCCTAATTTAGGCTCATTAGTTTCAGTATACTAGATCACCCATGTCAAATAAACTTTCCTTTCCTTAGTCAGGAAAATTCACCATTAAAAAAAAAAATTAAAAACCCCCAAAATTATATTTTAAAAAAACCCCAAATAAAATTTTAAAACTCCAACACTTATTTCTAGGCCAGCTGCACTTTTTAAACGTTACATCTTGTTTGCTTTGATGGAGCAGGAAATAAATGCATCTTTTCCCGTGCAAGTAGTTACACACTACAACCCAAGTCATCCCTCAGATATAAATAAGGTGGCTGTATTCACCTCAAACTCTGCAGTGAGCAATGTATAAAGTGAAGGGTAAGTAACTGTGATCAATTTAAACTATGAAGAAAAAAAAAAAACCTAATTTTTTGCATTTAATGTTTAAATATTTTTTGTTACAGTTTAATATTTTATATTTGGTAATTAAATTTATTATTTTTACATGTAATATTTAGACAACCCAAATCCTGACTAGCTGAATGATTTTTCCTCCACCCAAAGTGATACCTTACTGGAATGCTTCCTGACCTGATTTTTAATGGTTTAAGACTTGCCTTGCTCATGTTCACAAGGCTGGAGCGGGCACAAGGTAAGGAAGTTTTTCCTGAAGTCAAGCTTCAGCAAGACTTCATCTTTTAAAACAAATTATTTTGGGATGAAAGATGGAGGTTTATGCTGTTATACACCTAGCGTGTGATAAGTTCTGGGTGTTGATTAAAAACTCCCATATCTAGCCTAATCTATTTAGGATAAATATAGATGCCAAATTCCTCAAACAGTGCTCAAAAATGAGATTCTTAAAACTAAAGTGCACGTTACAGATTACAAAATGTGAACAAACAATGTAAAATTGAGTAGCTGTCCAAACTTGGAGATCTATGAATTTGTTTGAAGCTATATTTTGGCATCACCACCAGAAACGGGTGAGAAAAAACTGCACAATAGCCTTTAAAATTAGAGATGTTTATATATTTGGCACCATTCCTTTTAGTACTGTGCATAACTTCTAACAGCTTATTCAAAGTCTCATGCAGTAGAAGCAGCTGATTTCCCTCGAATCACACTTATTTCCAATAATGCCGAAGTCTACAGCAGACATTCAATTAAGTGATGGGTGCAGCAATCTGCCTTCTAAAGTACTCATTTTCTCTTGGATGTTCCTTCTGAACTGTGCGTGCAGAAGCTGTGCTTGCTGCAGAAGCAGCTGGCGTGGACCAAAATTAAACCAGCTAGTCGTAAACCAGAAATATATAGTGAAGGGGACAACCTATCTGTAGCAAGCTGTTCCTTTGCCCCGCTGTTTCTCCTTTATATTCACCTCCAGTTGCACAGGTGACATTTTCAATAAAGTTAATTTCAATAAATATTTCTAAATTCCTGTTTGTGCAGCTGAAGGAATTCCAGAACTTTATGAATGTCCTGAGGACATGGCGGTGTAGTTAAGTCTCTGTTTGACTTTTATTAAAATTAGAAATCTTTTCTCAGCTGTTGTGTAACTGGTTTATGTTCTAAAGGAAATTAAGAGGTTCTACTTTTATCCTTGCATACCTTAAAACAATGGGCAACGTACTGTTTCACATCAAGAACTTCCACAACCTTTGACAGGTCACACATAAGAGCTACCTCAGCCGCACACATTAGGGTATCTCTAAACTCCCTACAACCAAAACCATGAACCTAGGTTAATTATTGTCTTAAATCCTCCACTCCCATGGTTTGCAGTGCCCAAGAACCCTCTTCAGCTGGTCAGTGCCCCTCTCCCCCTCATTAGCATCCCCATACCGGGGGGGCTCTGCCCAGGCACCGGTGCCATGCAGGGCATCACCCCACACCTCCTGCTGCACTGCAGGGTGCTGGGGGCGTCCCTGGCCTCTTGCCTCCCCAAGGACAGCAGGCAGCAGAAGCCACGCAACAACGTTCCCTTGGATCTAAGGATTCAGATGATGGAGCAAAATAGCTGGTCCTCATTTGACTACAGATTGGACAAATTTAAATCCCAGGGAAGAGAGTCCCCAACCCTTGTCTTAAAATTCAAATACAGAGCTCAGGACAAGATAGAGCGAGAATTCAGTGTTTCTCATGTAACTAACATGCAACATGCTATAAATGACCGTCTAAGAAAGATCTTGAAATTAATCCATTGCATCTCTTGAAAACTCAGTGAGTAACATAAATCATTCACTATTAACTCTTGAAAATCTTCAGGATTTGAGAAAGAGGAACTTTATATCTGTAACATTACCAAATTTCTACTCCATATCACAGTGAGGACTTCCTACAGGCTGGCATGAAACATGAGCACCCCTGGTGGAACTTAACTGCCTAGAAATCAGACTTTATTGGAAACTTTTCTTTTTTTTAATTATCTAGTATAGTTACCCTCTGTAAAAACAGAGGACAAGAATCCACAGCCTCTCAATTCACACAAAGGCCAGAATTCAATCCCAGTCTCATGTCTTAAATTTTATAGCCAATTCTTTTCTGGAGTTTGCTCAAGGCAATATTCTCCATTCAGTTAATCAGCGGACAGTTCTTTTCCCATAGTGCAGGGAAGATAAACAAAAATGCCAGGCAAAAAATAAGTCACTGGCAACCCAAGAGATGTAGATTTTATGATGAAAATGACCAGTATCAGCTGTAATAAAAACCTCTATACCAAAATAAGTTCAGGACGTTCATCTCCAGTCTCTGAGCTTCTCTGTTTGCAACAGTGCAGTGTTAGCTCTCACAGTATCTAGCAGGTAAAAACATCTGGCTGAGTCATTGCTGAAACATCAGAGGTGTACCTTTTTAGCATAGATAAGAAGATGAAAACTGGTTTCCACCTCCAGTGATGACTTTGGCGATGACCTTGATTGCTGGTAACGATCTTGGAAGCTGAAGCCCAAGCACAGGCTAATTCCCTGATCCATCCTTCACAAATGCAAATTGCATGCATGAATTCCACCCTCCTCTTCCCACACCAGCTGTTGTATACCCAGAACAGTCTGTCATACAGAAGTAACCTATCCTGCTAGGTTAAATCTTCCCATGAAAGATTTCTGAGACCTATTACATAGACCTTATGATTACCCTTTCTCCATGCTCACCTCTCTATAGGCACACTTACCATACACAAGTTCTAATGACCGAAGTCTCAGACCTAGGTCCAGCCTCAGAAGCCCAAGAACCAGAATCAGGAAACAGATTCCACACTTGCTTGCAGGCACCTCTTAACAAGGTCTTGAAGAGTAAAACTGACTGTCTGTATCTAAGGCAAGCAGCTACACGAAGTTTTCCAGTCCACACAAGGGTAAAAATGAAAATAGAGCAAGTAGATCCAGGCCACAACGTATTGTGTTTCTTGACTGTGAGGTCTAAGCGAAGATTGTTAGTAACTGGGACATGTAATCTCTCCCAGATGAATGCTCTGGGCTCTAACAACATCAGGAGCTCGTATTCCAACCTTTCCCATCTTGTGGGGTCATCTGAGGTCTCTTTCTTCTTTTTTGGTCTTTCACAGATCTTGCAGAAACTGAACTATCTTGGAGGCATTTGCTCCTCTCACAATTGACTGATGGGTTCAAGCGTCATTGGAGAAAAGGGGAGACGGAGGAAGGCACAGCCAGTGTAACAGCTCACTGCTGCTAAGACAGGTGGCCCCAGTTCTGCATTTCCTTCCTCCCATGCACCTCATCACATAAACCTGCCTACCCTGTGCTCGTCCTACCTTTCCACAAGGAAAGTGGTTAAACAAGTGCTAGAGCTGGTGGTGGGAAAGCGAGAGGAGCGTGTGACCAGAGAAGTGAGCAGGATGAAGATTGCAGCATTGGTTCAGCCCATCTTATCAAAACACACGCTCCAAATGAAAATACTGTGGCTGAAGTTGCATGTTACAAGTGAACCGTTACCAAAAATGAGGACCATCCTGCTCACTGTCCGCCCCTTTTCCCTGCACTGAGCCAATTCAACTCACTAAGCCACCAGAAAGTCAACCAAGTGAAAACAACCACACAAGAAAAGTGTTTTCCCTTAATGACTTGAACTGGCTACTCACAGAGCACAAAAGGCAGCAGAGAGGACAGAAAAGTAAGAGAACAGGAGGCACAGGGAAGGCAGGAACAGGACCTGCACCCCACAGCAGCAACATGTTGTGACACTGGCCCAGCCATAACACACAACCTCATGCTATGGCATGACATGGGCTCCGTTTCCTTCCCCTGATGCTCCTGCAAACAGTTTTAGCTATTGAAAAGCTGCCCATCATCTCTATATCTGAGCAGCAGTTCCAAGCAGGAGGTTTTCTTTGTTCAAGAGAGGATTATACAAGCAACTACACAGTGAGCAGCCCATGCCTCGTTAACGAGTTTCTGAGAAGCAAAGAGGTCACTGTTGACAGCAGAACAGCAGCAGCAATTACAGTTGGACACCACAGGCAGAATCAGCGTCCACCAGCGGAAGAGCTGGCGAGGCCAAGAAACTGCCCTTAGCATAACACGCAGGGACATCTCTCTTTTCGAGGTTAAAAATAAAACCATTTCTGGATATCGGCAAACTGACAATTTTATTGTCGCCATGTCATTTGGAAAATTTTCTGCATAAAATACAGAAACAAAAGCAAGTAAGACAAAAAAGTTCATGTGAAACTACCATTTCCTCTTTAAATAACCACAAACAGAAAACTTTCCAGCTTATGACAGAGTTACACAGTAAAATATCCTTCAACAAGATTAGATGTCAGAAGTGACAAATGGAACAGGCCTACCCATGAAAACTGACTGTGCTGACAGAAGCAGGTGGAGAAAAAAATAGTTTAAGACTTCTGTATTCTACATGGGAAAAATACACGTGGACAAAATTAAATTAGCATTTTAGTTATGATTCTTACAAGAGTGGCTTACATACTGAGGAGCAGCAGTTACAGCAGCGGCATGAACCGGCAATATACTGAAAGTCTTGCAATAGCTCGTGTAGCAATGAGAACAAGAAGAAATTTTCAAATACTACGAGCTGCTTTAATAAAATATAAGTTTATGAACTCAACAGCCTTATTCAGAAAAGTGAACTCTAAAGATAATTTTCAAAGTTTGACTGCTAATATCAGGTTTGTAATTTGATAAATCTCACAATACTGAACAGTTGATTTCAAAAGAAGAGAACTGTAAAATTCTCATCTAGATTATTCCACTGCTGCTGTCTTCAGCTGTAGTTAATCCACTTCTCTTGTTGGGCCTTCATACTGCCCCAAAATCTAGATTTTTCAACAAAGAAAATGCATTGAAAGTAGACCAATCTTTACTAAAAAGGCTGCAATTCAAATATCCTTCAAAACTACCTTTACCTTAATGCAGCCAAATATGTGTGTCCTTATATAACGATTCAGTGTAGACCCCCAATAGTTGAGGAACATCTCACCCCAAATTCCTCAAGCAGCTATATGAAAGTACAGCAAGCCAGCAATCTAAAACTAGATACAAAGTTCAGACCTTAATCCATCTGCAGAAATACGCCACCACTTCTAATTTTTATTTATTAAAAGCATTGATTCCACCAAAGAACTGTAAATGCACGTGGAGAAAAAAGCCACACGCAAGCTGCCTAAAGGCATCAAAGATGCTCAGAACAGATGTGCCATTTTTGGCCGATCTTGCTTTTCTCATCACAAGATTCTAGTTTTTAAGCCATGTTACGTGAACTCCTTCCAGATAGCTTCCTCTTACAGGCACAGTTCAGAGACAGCACTATATTCTTTTCAACATGCCAAGAACATGCCTCAAACACTGGCTGATCCCCAAGAACCTCCTAAGGATAAAACTGGATTTCCCATTTTAGTGCTTCGTAACTTAAGATGTCTCAGGCAGTACTCATGCCAGATTGGAAGCCCGATACAATTTTTACACAGTTTCAGCTACAAAATCTGCCTCAGGAATTTATTAAATAAAACCAATACAAGTTTGAAAGCTATCCCAATGGTGGGGATAATCCTAAGTTCATAATTGAAAAAGCATGGGAGTACTTTTACATGCAGAAAGACACAATAAATACAGTAATCCAGCAACTTTAAAGGGTTCACATGTGCTTAGGTAGAGCTGCTATGTTAGTACAGAAGGCGATTTGTAAATGCAGAAAGCAGGAGTACATTCAGTGTCACTGGGACAGATGAACTCACATTAGCGGTAGTTGCGATTCTAAATATATGCTTTGGAAAACATAATTTGTTACCCTTGTTCATAGGTGGTTTATTCTTACACTTCAAAACCTCCAAGGGGGAGGCAGGGGGAGAACACATGCACAGTGCCTGGTGCCCAAGTAATAACCTGACATCGACGTTCAGAAACCAGCTCTTCCTCAAATAGTATTACAAAAGGTATACGCAGCTGGTGTGCAGAGAAGTCAAAGGAAGTCTGAGTTTAAAAAAGGCAGTTCAAATATAAACACTTCTGTAATACTGGTAAGGAAAGATTTTGTCGGAAGGAGACTCTATACAACCAAGTAGCTTTTCTCCACTGAGACAGGGCTCACATGCTCAGAGTTGGAGAGTTTAAGTCTTGCAGAGACACTCACAGAGGTCAGGACTGGTTCAGAAAAACCAGAGATGAACTTGCAACTCCATACCCAGGCGGCCTTCGCGTAAGTATCTGAATGCCCTATAGAGTGCTGGGTAGGCTTCACCAAAATGTACCAGCATGACAGTCTCTAGTACCTACCTGGGAATATACCATATACCTTCCATTTCTGCTGTGATCCCAGACCGAGATGGGCCTCACCAGCTGCTATTTCAGGCTGCAGGGGAGTTACTCAGCTGCACTAGAACTCGGCTGTAGCAAGCTGCACTCCATTTCTCTGCTTTGGATAAATCAAAACACTAAAGCATGAATATTTACCTCGGATATCATCCATAAGGTGGGGCAGGAGAGGACAGAGAAGCCCCTTATCCACTCACGCCTCCTCCCCCTCCCAAAGCGATGGCCCAGACGCTCACTGGCTGGGGGCTGTTAGAGGATATAATGGGCTCTCCTCTTCCTGTACAATCACAAAAACCACTGGGCCAAACCTTCTCAGGTCAGAGCTTTTTTTCCACAAGGATTCATCTCAATGCTACTTTTTGAATCCCAGGATCAATATTTAAATTATCCCTATCCTACATCAACTAGATGATTTTTCACCATTTCACCCCAAAAACTGCAGAAACACAAGTCTCTCAGTAATGGCACACTGCAACATGACCTAAGGAAAAATAAATTTCACAGGCAGCCTAATTTTCAGTCTTCAATATTAATTTGCATCTTTTACAAAAGATTTGTTACCAGATGCTGTCTCCCCCACCCTTTCTTTGCAGAAAAGCCAAACTACAAACAAAACTATTTCTAAAAGGGAAGAAAATGAAGAGAGTAAGTAGAATGAAAAGATGTTCTTTTCAACAGGAGAAAAAAAACAGGCATCCAGTTAAGTAAACAGATTCTTAATTGCTCTTAAAAGACTATTAGGTACAAAACAGCTTTTCTAAAGCCCAGGATACAAAGCAAAGAACAAGAGGTATGAGAATGGTATTTAGAGAATAAAGATACTGAAAAAAGGTATTGCATAATAAAGCTGTTACGAAATGAAGTCTAATGGGTGTGCTCCTTCAGCTCTCTAGCTACTTGGCTTGAGCCTTTTATAATCACTGATGAGAATTTTATAAAAGCTGAGATCAAAATTAATTATTGAAAAGTACGGCTAACTTATAATGCTAAGTGATTTTCTACCCTGAGGATTTTTAGCTATTAAATGAAATATACAATTGATTCTGCAGATAGAATATTCCTGTGGCAAACTATCTTTAGTCTCACTTCACCTAGAACATTGCCATTTATCACTCCTCCATTTATAAACAGCTACCAGATAATAGTTTTAAAGGAGTTAATCGGATCTGAAGTGATCTTCTTCCTATTGTAAAGTTAGGATTCTCCCTGTCCCCAACCTATTTTAATACCTACTTTTTGCTCTAGAAAACCTTATCTAGTCTATGCCAGGTGTGAACACACAGCATTTAAGAAAAAAATAACTTAGTTTCTAACAGTTTAGCTACCCAAATCTGTACATCTGAAACACCTTATATTACAGGGAGAAAGAAAAATAGAAAAAATAAACTCTGCGTGTTTCTAAAACAGATTCTTTATAATGTAATATAAACAGATATAAGGTGTATTCTTTTCTCATTATTAATGCATCTATTCAATGCTCATTCTAAGAAAGTCTTTACAGTACACATGCATTCTCCATATTTTCAGTATTCCAGATCATCTTTCAGTTCTCATTAGCAAAGAGAATTCTCCACTTAATTCTCACATTTGCAACAATTTATATAATCATATAACAAAGTCTCCCATCAGGAAAAAAAATGGAGAAAATATATATATATTTTTTTTAAAATTAAATACGTACATCTTTCAGAAGACCTTTTAGATCCTGCTTCTGAAAGCGTTGCCTCTTAGGCTATATACATGTACAACATAAGCTTTTGCCTGGCACATTTACAAAATTCTAACAATGTAAAACCTGTAGATACACAAGTATAATAGCAGGCCATCATCCAGCACTCTGTGCCTGTAGTTAAGTACAGCTTTTGCTTTTAGAAACAGTTCACAGGAGGCCAGATCCCTTTTAATGTTATGTTTTTATTACAAATTGCCCACACCTCCAAGTATAAACACTGAACCCTCCTCATTTCTCATCCCTCCCCCCCTCCCACCCACAGAAAGGTTTCAAGGTAAGAGACCAAGGTGAAGCGATTTAAAGCCACATCAATGCCTAACACACAGAACAGGTTTGGAGAAGGGAAACCCTAACATTAAAAAAAAGTTAACCAGCCTCTTGATTCCAAAATACTAATAAATAAAATATGTAATAAAAAAAATTATTTTTTCCCATTTCGAAGAATTTCCACAACAGAGGAATAAATTCAATAAAATAATGTAAAAGCTGTCCTTCTGGAGTAAAAATCAGTTTTAGAAAACAATAGTGTACTGTAGGTTGCAATTATTGTACCTGTACTTAAGGAAGAAGCCACAGAGCCTCAGGCTTGCTGTCCTTTTATTGTTCCCCGTGCATGCCATAAATATGGCTTGTTACTGACACATCATAAATATATGATATCCATACACATACATATGATGCATCCCTGCAGAGGCCCTTTTTTAAAAATTAACAAAAACATTACTCTAATGTCACAAATATTCCCTGCAATTAAAATGGAGAAATACGAAGCAAAGATTTACTTGTAAAGCTTATCATGGTAGGTACGAAACTGTTCGACTGTTCTTACAGTAAAATATCATGGTAGGAAAGAAAACCCATCCACTGGATTCAAAAGGTGCTTTTATCTGGATAGTCAGACTAGTGGAAACAGGAACAGCTACCACTATACTGAAAGATCTAAGCACCATAGTATGTCTGAAATACACAGTACTTCCAAACAAACTATGTATTCCTTTAGAGATCTGTATCACCAGTGGGGCAAGAAAACAACATCTTAATTTTCTGTTCAGATTTTATTTGAAATCTAATTCAAATTGTCAAAGCTACAAAAAGGGGGAACATTTCAGTTATTTCTGCTATGTCACAACATTCTAAAACAAAATATCACTACTGCCAGCAGATCAGTTACACACATTTCTGATGAAACTTCTAAACACAAAAACGTTTCTTTTGGGAAATAGTCACAATGAAGATATTTTGTACAATATAAAACAATGACAGGTCTACAGATGCCGATACTCATGAGTATACACGTGCATTCACAAAAAAAAAAAAATCAGGAATGCTTTTTTGTTTTTTAACAGACTGTTCAGGCACAAAAACAAAACCGCATTTCCAGTAAGTGACAGCATCATAAAAAATATTAACATTGTCAGTGTTTGCTTTTCTTTGACTTCTTGTGAGATCTGTGAGGAGAACGGGACTGAGACCTGGATTTTTTCCCTGACTTTTTAGGGGATCTGGATCGTGATCTTCTTGATCTTTTGGGTGTCCTGGAGCCAGATGGTGACCTGCAAAACAATGAAGTTTTATGTCAAATACTAATTGATAATACCAACTTTTTCTGTAGTTATTTGGCATTCATTTATTGACCTAAACAAGGTAGAAAATATTTTTCTCTAGTAAGGGGAAGTAACAGAACGATATCTTGCTTTTGAGAAAAAGGCAATTTTTGCATTATAAAGTTTTTAATGTATTTTGGGCTTAACTTCAGTGCTTAGAACCCGCAAGAAAAATAACACCAACTCATGTCCTTCTTCAACCAACATAAGGCATTCACAACCTTCCACATATGCCTCAATCACCTTGGCTCTTGTATTAATAGCAGCCTACATCCATTTAGAAGAGAACAGAAATGAAAAATTATGTCGAATTGTGTTACGCTGAAATACTTTTGATTCTCATCAAACATGTTCAGCTTGTGATGTAACCCCACAGAAAAAGAATGGACACCGAATAAAGTTACTGTCATCTAACCCACACTTAATACGTTAATGTTATATAATCTAAACTGAATGACCATCATATGAACTCTAACAAAAAAAAAAAAAAAACCCAACCTCAAATACTTTTCTACTTCTATTTGAATTCCTAACTTATAGCACAAGAATCTGATTACTGTAAATATGTACTATGATTTTCTCAACAGCATCAAAGGAATTTTCCTCAGCATGTCTGAGGAATCTTATATCAATAAGATATTCTTCACCTCCAAAAGAAGTGGAAGCTGAACTTTCAAGTTTTAAGCTACAAAAAGCATCCACACAATAATAAAATCTCACTTCAAGTTTAACACTAGAGACAAATATTTGTGTCAGTCTGGAGATTAGGAATTACCTACTTCAGAAACAAAAACCCATAAGCAGTATCTAATCTAGATTTTTTTTTTTTCATTAAAAAACAAACCATGGTATAGGAGCTTCATGTAAGCAAGTCATCAGGGAAAGACTGCATGCTCACTATAACTCTAGAAGTTCTATGGGCTACAAAAGATTTGTCCTTTGAAAATAAAAAGCTAATAAAGCAGCAAGATGCTTTGGTTTAAAGCAGTATTTCTCAAAATTATCAGTAAACAGGTAAACCAGAACACATAAGCGAAGAGTCTTGAGCTATCGAGGCAGGAGGCCATATACATTTCAGACACCAAGTGTCCAAAGATACTAACCAGGAACATGCAGTATAGTCCATTATGAGAGAAAATACTTGTGTATCAAATGTGCTCTGCTAAAAACCACACCAACAATAAAACCCAACCCAAAACACACCTACGTACCTAACTTTCCTACAACCTGAAAGAGAGAAGATACCAGCTTACCTTTTGGCTTTTTTACTGACATCTCTGGGAGAATCTTTATGTGATGACCGAGAACGTGAACTCTCTTTGTGGGACCGTTCAGAGCGCTCTGAGCGTTCCGATTTTGGTGATGGAGATTTTGCTCGTCTACTGCCACTGCTGCGAGATGGGCTAGGTGAAGCACTGTGTCGTCTTTTCCTTTGTAAAGAAAGCAAATAGTTATGTACGTACACATGCAGAGACACACAGAGAAGTGAAAAAGTATATTAAGAAAACTGATTCCTTTCTGTAGATATTTTCTTTTGCCAATGTAACGTTAGATCATTTTGAGTAATTAGAAAGTAGTAGGCTTTTCATTACTTTAAAAAAAAAAAATCACGTTCAACAAGTGCACCAGATTTTCTCTGGTTGAAAAAAAATTTAGACCTGTGACTCATCTTTGTTTATTGTAGTGTAAAAACATTCTGTCATAGTTTCCTGAAAAGCAAAGCATTTTACTGTATCTACACTTATTACCATGGAAGAGTTTGGCTATACAAGTATTAGAGGATCAAAGTGTACAATCAACTACCCTAAAACTACCTGTTTTGAAGAATTTTCACTATGAGATGAATAACATTTAAACCATCGCAAATAATTTGTGGTATGACTTCAGTACAGTTTTCTGACTAATACACTGCAGCCAATGTACTGCTAAAAGAGAGTTAAATATACCCTGTTCAACTGGTCATTATTTTACCATGTTCCTCGGGGCCTAAATGAGCCAAAGGGGTATTCCATTCAAAAGGGTACATACGTCACTTGGGGCAAGATAAAAATGACAATTCCTTTAAAATTTTGAAGCATGTTTTAACATCCAAAGCACTTTTTTTTTTGTTGTTGGGTGGGTTTTTTTATTTGGGTGTTTTTGTGTTTTTCTTTTAAAATAAGACGCACGATACAACGTAAGTTCAAGGCTGCCATTCTATACAAAGATACTACCTGTGAGGATTTTCCTCCCATCCACTCTACTCCAAGGAAAGCCATACCTCTCTTTTCTTGTTGGTGTACATTCCTCCTTTTCCTTCTTATCTTTGGACCTGGATTCAGATTTTTCCTTGTCCTTTTTGTCTCTGTCCCGTTCTCTTTCCAACTCTTTTTCTTTTTCCTAAATTAATAGAAGCATTCATGATTTCAGATGAGGTATGACTAATTATTAAAGACACACAAGCTAATCACAAACAGCATAAAAGCACTGAGCGCTGAAGGAACACAGCCCATAATCTTGGAAGGAATTAATGGTCACGCCATAGTTGCTCTCCAAATCTTTATTACTGCTTTGCACACAGCAGCAATATTTATTGTAACACAAATGCTGACAAAAGCATGGAAGATGTCACCCTACATGAGAAAGCCTGAGTATCTAATTGGAAATGAACTGTCTTCAATTTTACAAATTTCAGGGAAATATTACAGCTGTAACAGATTTTCTAAACTAAATTAAACATGAAAGAATACCAGAAACCTTCCTACTTAAAACATATGCATCCATCTTCATCAATGCAGACTGAAAATTGAGATAATCTTATAATTACAAGACATCTAAAGACAAAACAAAAATACAAACAAGATTCTGCAATAACATCTACTCTGTCAAAAAAACCCACAAATATGGTTCATTTCTATATACCAACAGGACCATTCTGAAAGAAAATATATACCCTCAGCACACCTTGTTTGTCTGTCAAGTAGTTAGAAAGTTAATTATACAAAAATAAACTTAAACCATCAGCAAGTCTGAACACAGAAATCAAGAGATGTGCTTTTTTCAGTACTGCCATTTAAAAAAAAAAAATCCTTCCATGGCAGAACACAAACAGATATTCCCTGCATACCCCATAAAGAGGACAAAGAAGGGGTGATTTAGCTAAATGAAAGAAAGGGGAGGAGGTGAAAGAAAAAAAAAGAAAAAGGAGGGAGGGGAGATAATAACACAAGTGCAGGAAGCACCAGGACAGCTATACTAATCTAGTCTCACATTTTCTTTACATGGAAGACTTACCAGTAAAATTTTAACGTATCCCTTATTATGCCTACTATTGCAAACTATTGTTAGATTCCACTAAAATCAATAGGCTCTTAAGATGTGCCTAGCTTATTTGATAGCATAACTAATTATTTCATCTTGATAAATAGGAATAAACAGTATTTTAAATAGCTATAAGTTCCTACTCTCTTAACGATATACAATACTACTAGGAAATTTACTCTTGGAAAGCTTATTCTATAGTAAATTAGACAAAAAACAATGACCAACCACCAAGTTCGTGGGAAATGCAATGAAAACCAGTATTACATTATTATTGTACAAACTAACTTTATTATGGCATTAAAGCAAAAGATAAAGTTATTCCCTTAACAACATGGTTGTTATTGTTTTAAAGAACACCTGCTATAATTATCATTAAATATTTCTTAACTAAATATTATCTTCATCATTGAAGGTAAAAGTGAGATAATAATTAAAAATCTAAAATATTGCAAGCTGGTTGAACTAATTCCACACAAGGCATCTAACAAAGTTCTCAGGATTACAATTTCTGGGTTTTTTAAGCTACTGTCTCACTAAGCATTCTATGCTCACTGTACAAATCACTTCTTTCTCCAATTACAAAAAAACACTGAGGAAGTGGGAAGTTTTAGGATACAACTAGATTTAAAAGGAAAGTTACTTATAAAATTAAAAGTCTTAACTGCTAACATCAACCTCCAAATGTGTAAATCTCCTTCAGGGATCAGCTTTCTTAATTTTTATGAGTTTCTTTCTTCAAGGTACTGTGCAAAGTTACTTTAGTGAATTAGTCAGATATTGGGCACCAAGTAGTGCAAAGAACAAGTGACAGACAAACACCTGGTGAAAACTGCCTCTTTGTATTTAGCTTCCAAGAAACTGCATGGGTACCTAATTTCATCATTGACCTGTCAGGCTGTGAAACCAGATTAGAGAAGCAACTGCCACTTACTCTCTCACTAAACGCATTGTCCAAACAGGTTACACGTTCTTTCGTTATGTTTCAAAGATTGAAGATCACATGACATCACATACATGATGCTAATTTTTAAAGCCGCTCTGACTTCATAGTCCAGAGAGGACTACTAAAAATGGTAATGGTACAGAATTATTCACTTTTGGGTGACAGTATGAGCTGGAATTATGCAGGAAATCTTAGACACTGGAGAATCAGAAGCACATATGCTGCTTAAGACTATTCTTTCTCTTCCTTTAGCACAATGGGTCAATTACTAAAAGCAAAATGAAAAGTCTGATGAACATCTTCAATTGACAGGTCTCCCTTTCCTTTCCCACACCTAACAGTTTGCTTTATGTAGTAGATCCAGAAGTGACCTCTTTAAGGTTCAATACATTCTAACGATACCCATCTGCACGGTCTGAAATACTACATTATTTTGATTAAAAAGAGAGATTATATCTACTCTGCAGAATGCACTTGGACTTAGACATGCAGTTTGACATTACAGTAGAATTTTAACGAGAACCATGTGTATACTTAATGCCACCTTACATTTGATCAACTCAACAAAAGCCTATCACAGAATCAGAGCCAAACATAAAGAATATTTCTTACCCTCTGGAGCAGCTTGTCTCTATAGTGTTCAACCTGTTCCTGAAAACTCTGGCCTGGTTTCTTGGGTCTTTTCCCAGACTCTAACTCATCCTGAAACTTCATCACCTTAAGCTGTGAAAATAATACTGACCATTAGGTTATTGGGCTTATAATTATCCAGTTAGGCAGGTGGCTGAAAATCAAATTTCCATGATTCATAATCTGTGTTCTTCATTCTTTCTATACAAGTTTGTGCACAAAAAGATACTAACTTCATTTAAACTGGATCAAAGCAACAAAACCGCATACTCGTCTGCAGGCACCTGCAGTTGTTTACAGATGTGTTAAGAACTAAAAATAAAGGGATATTTTTCTTCTACTAAATTCTGTTCCCATCATTAGAACACTGCACCCTTATACTACTTAGATCATTATCTAATTTTTCTTTCAAAATGAGATCACTTACTGCAGGTGCCTTAATATATAGTTTCAGCTTCTCTTGTCTACTCCAAGTTTTCCTTCAGAAACTGCCTTTTTTCCATTTAACCCTAAATATTAAAATCAAATGACTGACATAATTAGGACATAAAACAAACGCATCTCCTCATCAGGGCTGTTTGCAGAGTGGCTGATTTGAAAGAAGTTATTTTTACTAACACAATACTCTTTCATGTGCTATCAAGCTTAGCGACAAAATTCAGTTCACTAGTGCTGCTAAATGTAACAGTAAACTTACTGCGATAATATCCCCAACTGAGTCACAAAGTTAAGCAAATGTCAGAATTTTTCCATGTGGATTTTTTTTTTTTTGGTCTAGATAAACTAAAACCTTTCTCCAGGTTGAATCACATCATAAAACTTCACTCACATCTCTTATCATTTGTCAGTTCTTTATTCTTGGTGACATGGCCTTTTACAAACAATCCTTCAATTTTTTGCATGAGGAGGTGTCTCTTTTGGGGGGGTGAGGAGGAAGCTTGGTAATAAGTCATGTTGTATTTGTCAGTCCTCTTCCAAATGTTTATGCTCTGACCCTCCTGTATCTCCTGTTTCAATACCAACCTGCACAGTCGTATATACAAGAGTAGATTTTTCCAGTGCTTGAGGTTTTATTTTTAGCAAAACACAAAATATTTTTCTCTTTAGAAATATTTAACTCTTCCACACTGAAAACACACAAAGGAAAAGACTTTTCAACTGTGTCCATTTTGATTATCTAAAAGGATTCTTATTCTCCAGGTCCTCAATTCCCTAATATGAAGCAGGCACAAAAATCAAACCCTAAAGGTTTTTTCTTCCCTCTCAAAAGCAGCAGGCCAAACTGGATATGGAAATACCATATATCCTGATCAGCCCTTCCAGTTACTGACTGAGCAGAAAAGAAAGGTATCACAAAAACAAACCAATCACAAGAACAAATATGTTAAGAAACATAAAACCCAGGCAAGGATAGCACTACTTTGAACAGGATCCCTTTCAGTTACAGAGCTTATGCCAACAACACATTTTTCATTTTAGTCTCAAACACAATGGAACAACTCGTTTGGGGGCAGGAAGGCATTGATTGCTATCTTGTACCACAGTAAGTTTCTGACAAATGTTCTGCTTACCTCCCTTATTTACAGAGTATGCTCTACCTATGGTTGAGCATTTTTCATTTTTGCTTACAATTCAGCCAATTAAATAGTCAGCAGCCAATGGAAAACTGACATTGTCATTTGTCACATACCACTCCACCTTCCGTAATGGCATTTTTTCTTCTCCCCCGCTTCAAATGCAGAAGTTTCAAAAGCAGGAATACCTCTTGGAACCATATATTCAGTGTCACCCTGTACCACTTGTTCTGGTAAGAAATCAAGACTGCATTCTCTACCATCATGTAAACTCCAAGGCCATTAGTTGCTTAGCATATTCAGTACTGAACAGAAGGAGTACAGAGGAGGCTTAGCTGATCCAGAAGGCCTCTTGGGCTGTCATGGTATGGACATGCCCGTAAGACTCCTACTTTGTCTTCCCAACTAAATCACCCAGATAATTAAAAAAAAAAAAAAAAAAAAACGAACAAACCAACCAACCAACCCCAAACCCAACAAACCCGCACACACACACAAAACAAAACCCCATCCTTACAAGATTTTATTTCTTTACATTTTTAGCCAAAGCTGTGACACTCTCTGTTTAACCATATTTTGAAAGCAAGGAAGCATAAGTCTCTAACCCAAAGTAACCTGAAATGAAGGAAAAGTAGGAATCCAATCAACAGGCTTTACTTGATTTAATAAGCTAATCTGGATGCAAAGAAATGCTGAACTTCTAGGAGCCTGTCTCACATCCCACTGCTGGCATGAAATTTAAAATGCCAAAAGGAACTATGTGCATTTGCATGTAACTTTTCCAATAACGGTGGGCCGGGGGGGAAGGGAAGGTGGTCATTAGCAGGTGCCTAGGGGAAGAGAGGAAAACCAGGAAAAGCCTATACAATAACCATTGACTCATCACCTCCCTAAACTCCAACTATGTTAAGATTGTGTGGTTTCCTGAGACAGCTGTGGTCTTTCACAGACCAATCATCAATGGATCTCTCTTCTGCATACTTGCTGTATCTCCCTTTGAACCCATGTAAACTGACTCCTTTTAGAAAGATGCTGTGGGTAGAGGAAATCAGCTCTAGTACATCACCTGGAAAAGGAGACTAAGTGTTACAAAATGCTGAGATGATATCAACAGCTCACTACAGAAAGATCACTCTCTTCCACCTTCCTTCTCCACTGCTGCACTCCAAGCAAAGGGTTCCTCCTCCATCCTGCCCTTGCAGCAGCTGCAGTGCTTGGCTGAGCCTTCCATAAGCCAGATCAATTCACTAATCCAGCAGAAGCCCACCCCACAACTTTTTTTTTCCCCTCTGCATTAGTGAGATGTATTGGCTCAGGGAAGAATGAGCAAGTGCCAGAGCTCACAGGTAGGATCAGAATATTCCCTTTCAGCAGAGGTGAGCAGTTAGATCAGATCAGCTCATCCTACACCTTCACGTATAGCAGCTTTTGCTGCTTGCTCTAAAACACCACCACCATAACTATGTTTTAAAAGAAAAGAAATTACTTAGGTCCCAAAGTCCAGAAAAGAAAGTCTCTAAAGAATTCTACCGCTCAGAATTACTATATAAACTTATACGTTTGGTTATCTCCCTTCACCATTTCACTATTCATAGCATATTGGCCGTAGTGAACACTCTTCTTATCGATCTCTTCATGTAGAGTATATGACGCTTATATTCCTATCATACAGTTCCAGATACGCCGCCCCCCGCCCCGCCCCCAGGAGAAAGAGATCCTTAAAAACTTAGGCTTAAATCTGCTTAAGCATCTAATCAATGAATTTTGTAAGCATTCCACTTTGTAAACTTGCATTTAGAAAGAACTACTATATTCTCATTGAACTGGTTATTCTTTAACTATTCTTGTCCAACAGACAAAAACTATTAAGCCTGTTCATCCTTAGGAGTAGATACATTGACTTTATCTAGACTATCTCTGGAGTCAGTAATATGCATGGCAATATAGAAGGGGAAAATTTTTCAAAACCCTGTGCCAAAACTTTGTAATACTAATTTCTTAGACACAGCAGTCTCCCACAGCAGAGAGAGTCCTCAAACTCATCTGAGGAGAGTTTAAAAGATTTAGCCTTTCCTAGAAGTTGAGGCCTTGATTACAGACTAACCAGTAAGCTAGCAAGTTACAGAAAAGGGTAACATCTTGTTACGTGGTTCAGGGAAACCACAGACTGACACAAACTGAAGCCCCGCCCATAGCTTTTTGCATTTTCACACAAACAGGTGTGCTGTGGGTAGCCTCCCTCGCTTAAAATGAATCTATTTTAAAAAACTGTTCTTGGTTTTCTAATCTTCTGCTGATACTGAGTCCATACACAGTGGCCTTCAGGGGGAAAAAAAAAAAAAAAAAGGCTTTTTCACAAGAGGTTATTTCAGAGTTACACAGCCTCAGAACTTAAGTGGCCAGGTTCAAAAGCAACTTATTTGAGGTAAATTAGCTGCATACTACATACTAGGATTAACTAGGAAGTTAATCATCAGATGCTTGATGGAAGATAGGAATTTCTGCTTGATATATAATTGCACTCAAATCTAGATTGATTACAGACAGGATAGACATCCAAGCAGACCAAAGTGTTTTGTTCTTCCTTAAAAGAGATTCGCTCCAACAATGGGTGCAACAATGCTGCCAGAAGCAGAGCAAAGTATTTCTTCGAAAGCTTGAGTTTTCCAGCAAGTCTATGAGCAGTGGAATTTCTGCAGCTACAATATTATCAACAACAGATGACAGTGATACCAATGTACACATGTGAAATACCTCTTCAGCTGTAACAGTCTTCTGGCATGCTCAATCACACTCACAGGATGCCATGTGTCTTGAAGCTAAGCAATTCCTCATTTTTTTGTCTTTGTGTAAAATAGAAGTAGATTCAAGATTTAAAATAGACCAGAATCTACTGAATTAAGATAGTCATCTTCTAAGGAACAACTGCTATAAATAACAAAACTATTGGTCAAGCAAGAGCCAATTTGTCTTATCTGTTATTATTAAGCCACAATGAGTAAGATATTTAACTGGATATCTTTTTGCCATTTTGCAGTGGCCTCAAATGAGCTAGGTACAGAAACCTCCAAAGACTGTAAAGACAGAAGGGTTATATTGTTCTAGTGATGATTACAAGCCTCAGATAGCTCCTATTACTTGATGAACAAATACACAAAAGTGAGTATTCTGCATACTAAGCACCACAATCCAGAGAAAGAAACAATGGAAACTGTATGGAACTTAGGTTTCTTGACAAAGGTATACAGGGCCTTGAAACCCAGAACAGGCCTCGGATAGAATCTCCTCTTGTGGGCTATGCTTAATCTATTCTTATCTTGTGCTCTAGTCATTCTCTGTTGGAGACTGAATGCTACACTAAAGGAACTTTGATCTTGTCTGGTACAGCAGTTCGTATCAAGAAAGCAAGGAGAGTAACCTCCTTTCCTTTATGACATGCAGGAAAAACTTCTTTGGCTCTTGGTAGAAAAAAAAAATTGCACCTCAAACACCATGANGGGAGGGGAGTGGGGCGCGCGCGCGGCCTTTTTTTTTTTTTTTTTGTGGGGGGGGGGGGGGGGGGGGTGGGGGACGGACACAACACGACGCTGCGTGTGGAGAGAATCTCTGTTTACACACTGGGCAGGGGGGTACTAACAGAACACAGACACAGGACAGTGTAACAGAATCCAACCCTGCATCTCCTCAAGCTCAGTGGTATGTAGCAGAAAGGCTGAACAGGAAGACTGAAGACCCTTCGTCTTCCACCTCTGATTAAGCAATCAAACATCACTTTGAGGTCTCAGGTGGCTAACACAAAGGTGAGTAAAGGCAGCTACTAAAGAGAACAAATCTCCTCTTTGATCCCTTTGGAAGCACTGATATATCTGGATTCGTGAAGAGCCTGCCTCCTGCTACAGATGAAGCCTGTGCTGTGCTTTTTTGGGGTAGGATTATAAAATCTTGTGCAGCAAGATGGAGACAGAAGTAAAGTACTTTAGAGAAAGGTTCAAGGAGGACAATGCTGCTTCGTTTTGTCTGTGAGTTTTTGTACGGTCTGAGGAAACAAGCTTTATGAACAATTTAAGCAACGTAAAATTGCCATTTTTCTAACACTTCACAGCACTGAGGTCTCTTTACAAAGAGCAATACACCCTTCTTTTAGGTCCCTGGAGTGGGGAGAGACACACACACATGCACAGTACTGTAAAGACCATTCTGAAATTTGAGTAAAGCAAAGTGCCTATCTTTCCACACTTCAAAAAAAAAAACAAACAAACCACAAAACCCAGAAACAGTAAAGAGATCACTGTTCTTCAGTGTTGCAAAAAAGCCTCCACTCTTGCTAAGTTCTGCAAAGAATTCACATTTCAGCAAGGTTAACAAGGATATGGGAGAAGGCAAACAAAGGGTTAATAACTTGCCTTCTCTGATGGCACCAGTCTGATGGCTGTGGCCAAAGCTTGTTTCTTACTGCACTTCCCCTCCCAGCTGACAAACTTAATTTACTAACTGGGCCAAGAGAAAGAATTGTTTGTATTAATGAATTTCCAAAAAATGCATGAAAAATGTGTTTCAGCTTCCCTAGTAGTCACTGTGTAAACTGCTAGAGAATCAGATTTTGTCGGGTTTTTTGCCAAAGATTTTACCCAACATTTTAACAGTGTATACTAGATGGCATAATTGTTAAAGCTGGTAATTGGGGTTTTTTTTCCTCAGTTCCTCCCCTCAAATTTAATAATGGATGTGTTCTTTGGCAGGAACTGGGTACACACTAAGAAGAAACTTTGAGCGTGAATGCTTTCAAGTAGTACAGGGAGTACTTTCCTGTCAATGACAAATTTGAGGAGAAATTTTAAAATTTAAGTACTTCTACATAGTGTCTGAAATGTTCTGAAAATGAAAAAAATTACAATCCTTTTCTGGCGATTCCAAAAGTCTGAAACTGAGATGGTAAGTTACTTACCACAAAGAATAAAGATGGCAACATGCACTTGAAAACCTCAAATATTTACCATCTAAAACTATTACAGACTGGATACGTTGATGAAACAACTTACACCACTTGTGCAGTGTAAAATTGACAATGGTTAAGTAAATCACTTCCTAATCTGCCTCCACAACTGCCAGGATAACATCTATGAAACAGATACTCAATCTGAAAGAAGCCCTGTCCATAACCCCTACAACCATTATTACAGCAAAATGAAAACTAGTTTCACTTGTACTTTCATTAGTCTAACATCACATATTTTCTACAGAACTACTGCCACCATGAGTCATCAGACATAAATCCCATTTAGCTTTTCTCAAATTCAGAATTTACTCACTTCAAACAGCTATGCATCACAAACTTTCAAGCTGCTATGCAAAGCAAGAGGTTTCTAAGTGCTTAGTTATAGTCCATTATTTTTAATAATCTGAATTATTAAACAGAAGCATATTTGGGA
>WAAD01015212.1:0-14165 GCA_013389945.1 Fregata magnificens
CTGTCAAGAAATTCCAGTGAACCGCATAGGAAGTAGAAGAGAAAGCATGAAGGCAACCCTATCAACTTTCTAATCCATGAAGGGTACTCCTCTCAACATGCATTCAAGCCATCACTTGATGCAAGTCAGTAAAATAGTATAAACATGAAGAGTATCCTGTGGTCACACAGACACACATTGTTGATAATCAGTAAGAGTTTCTATAGTGGTGTAGTACCTGTTCAAGAGTTCAGGACTGTAGGAAAGAATAAATTTCGTAAGTCAAAACTTAAGTGAAAACAAACCCTTAAAAGCAAATAATATCTGTGTAGGAGAGAACAAACTCAAAGGCAAAGGAAGAGAGAAGGTTTTTCTATACCAAGGACGAGAAGCTTGTTATTATCTACCAAAACTCACTTGTTCCAAGGTGGGAGAGTTTCTCCAGCTTTAACATCCAGACAAGTTAAGTATCTTAGCTCCCGGTATAAGGAGATGAACATTTGAAAGAACAAACTTACACAATATCTTAAGATGCAGAAGAGTACAAGTCATCCACCTACACACACTTTATTACAAGACTTTAGTTTCTTCTTGGACCTCTGAGATCTGCAGGTGACAACTGATAGCCAGTTTGATACTTTTTACATACTTATTTTCAAACACTGTATCTGCCTTGAAACATTGGTAATTGAGACTTTGCTATTCCAGGAACACACATTTATTCCTAGCTTTCAGCATAACATTTAATAGTAAACTAGTCTCAGCTAATTTCATCATTAGATACAGGCATTTACATGAGATACAATAGAAATGGTTTGAGCCAGGACAGATCTAAACTGAACTCATTTGAATGGGATATATCGCATGTGCTTGTATGCAGACAGGCAAGAGCTAAAAAGACATGGTAGCAGAATTTAAAGCAATGTTTGCAGGAGACAGTACAGAGCTACAATTAATGTGTGCAACCAGGCTGTACCATTTAATGGATTATATCTGCAGAGAAACTCCTGGTTCTTCCTGTTTCACTGAAAGAGTGCTACAGACTGTTACTTGGTCTGTACAGAATCTAGTATGAATCATGCCATAATTAAATGAAGTTCTTAAGGAGACTAATACAGATACATGAGCACCAGGAAATAAGTGACAGTGGCTATGACAGTGCAAACAGTTTGATTTACCCTCAAACCTTGCTGAAGTACCTAAACTCATCTTGTATCCATATGCCAAAGACTTGTGCTCATACAAAACAAGTTCTAGGACAGCCTGACGTCAGCATTTCAGTCCAAATAACATGCAAGAGCATCTGTATGCTGAGTGGAAAATCTGCACTATCAAACTTACAGGAAAGAGGAACACAAGCAGCTTTCCTCACTCCCAAATCTTCCACCTTCTTTCCCAGTTCACCCACACAATCCCAGAGTCTTTTCTTCACCCCTGGAAATTTTCTAGAGCTGTACTGTCTCAGACTTCATCTACTTTTTGCTATCTTTGCAATTGACTTCTGCATTCATATTCCATTGTGAGAGCTAGAAACCAACTAGATATATCAAGCAGCGGAAAAAAGCTAGGCACAGGAGGAATTTAGAGAACCAAACCACTGAAGGTTTACCATAGCTACTACAAACCTAGTAATCTAGAGTACCATCTAAGTGTTTTTAAACCACTGATTTCCTGCTATGACAAGAGATATTAGTAGGAAAGCTCTAGATAGTAAGTAAGGTTTTCTTCTAGTAGCTTACAAGAGGAAAAAAAAATGAGAAAACAAGGTTTTGTTTTAATTACAGATATAAGGAAATGATAGTTTAGACTTGCCTGCAAAAGGACGTAAGGAAACTGGTATCAGGGACTGTAGGACAAGTGGGTCTTATGTAGCTGTTCTATTAGTTTTGTGGGTTACTCTGACACATGTAGCCCTAGGCATAATCATATGTCATGTTCAAGACTTCTACAGGAATACTTCTCACTACTAGTACAGAGACACAATGAGAACTGGCTTTAAACTCTGACTCCTACATTCACTTAAAGTATAGAGGAGCTTTGGAAAAAATACACATTACACTTTAAGAGTTTAAAGACAGCAAATATGGATCCACCAGCTGGGCAGCACTGACTCTTGAGATAAGTGTGATTATCAAGCCACTAAGAGTGAAGGCTGACTGGTTCAAGAAAATTTTCCATGGGGAAGGCAGGGCATAAGGAAGAAAAAGGATACATATTTAGCAACATTCGAGGAGATTAACATGTTTTTTTCAGTGTCCAAGAAAACCTAGATGTGAAGTAGTCTTACAGGAGAAATGCCTGTAGGCTGTGAAAAAATACCAATTGTGGAATCACAGTGACTTTCTTTGGTGACAGTATCACAAGGGTTTTTTTCTTACACTTTCTAGAGAACTTTCTATAGGAACGTATGTGTGACAGCATAGAAGCAAGCAAGTTGTTTTAACTAAATAAAACACCTCTGGTTCTGACCTTCTGATTAGAACTTCCTTACTGGTTAGAGCTCAGTTTCCCGCATGACAGCTGTATCTCAACTCAGAGCCAACACCCAACTGTGCTGAATAAATANAGTGCAGTCCTATTTACTCTGTTTTGGAAGAAGCTGTCTCCAACTTTTGTCTAATACTGTAAAATTGTTCAAGACTGTTCACTTGCAGTCATTTAGTCTGTCTGGCAATTCTGGCAGCAGCTCTCTTCAGCCACCATCTTGTATCTTTGAAAATTATAACCCCTTAAATTTTGCTTATGTAACAATTTTAAATATACAGAGATCCAAGAACGTTAACTGCAAGGAGATTAGTCTTTAACTGTAAAATATAGCAGAACTTAAGAGGCAGCATAGTTGGTAGATAGTGATATGTGTTACAGAAGGCATTTACATCTTTTTAAAGTCAAGGGGGAAAGTAACCATACTAAACAAAACTGAAAATCCTCAGTTAAAAGTTTTCAGATACGATACATAAGAGACATGGCCATATTTCTGACTGCTGAATGCTGAAACAACACATGGCAAGTCTGAATTTTTTTCTTCTTTTTTTTTTTTAAAAATGCCTTATCAATAAGAATTAACTACCACAAGGCTCTATCAAAGGAATCACCCTACTTTACACGCAAAACAGACTGAATGCTTTCAGATGTAATGTGAAATACAATTTACCAATACAGTTACTCTTGTTTCCCCACAGAAGCTTATCTTCCCATAGATATCATACTAGTCATCTAGTGATCTCTTGAAACTCAGACAGCCAGGAATAAAGACTTATCAATGCAAAACTGCAACACAATGTTGTTGAAACAGACTTCTTACAGTATTGTGCTGGTGATAATGAGCACTGTCAAAACAGTCATTGTCCTTCAAAGCAGAAAGTTCCTACTGTGTACAGAAAGAGCCACTACGAGCAGCGAGCCGAGCCACATGGAAGATCCTCCCTGACTGAGGAAGCTCTCTGGTGTCCTTGGTATGTTTTAATTTGAGAGAATTGCCAGGGTTTGATAGGCCTTAACACATGCCCCTAATACTTTGAGGTACGTACTTGCTTACCAAGTCTCCATCTCAAAGTACAAAATTGCTCATTCTTTCCCTTAACCCCCTAACTAAATTCAAGCTATTGAAATAAGCATTGCCTCTTTTTACTGATTCCTGTCAGAGATTAATGATCACTGACAATACATTTACCATTCACAGTGATCGTATCAGCATATATCCGTCACAAATTTGGAACAAAACCAGCTTTGATGTGATTACTTCCACCACCACCCCTCAGAGTTTACCAGCAGCAATGTAGGGCCACGCAATGCCTGATAAAGTATCTTTAATTCCTTGTGTTTACACAAATGTAACACTGAAAAAGGCAATACAAAAGTAACTTGGAAAAGCATCAAAAGCCAAAACTGTTTTCTAGCTCTTTCTCCAGTCTACCACCAGCAGAGTTGATCTGAGGTCAGGCACAAATTCTGATAAGAAAACAAACCACTGCTTTGGGATAAGCCTCTTTCTGAACACTGAATGACTCCAGACAAGTCTGAAGAGTTTAAGGAGGTAGGCTATCAGCTTTCTTTGGGGGGAAGGCAGGAAGAAAAAAAGTTTCATTTGTAATCACTTGAATCCAGCCTTTACTACTGAGCTGCTGCCTGGTTCAACCCATCAAAATAGCTGTAACTATTTATCTTCCAATCTTACTGTAGTTGAGGGAGTATGCTCCTCTTATCTTCCTCCAACCTTGTTGGCTTTCAGGAATGGACCTCGGCCAGAAAGTGTTTCCTGACAGTGTACTCAGTATAAAAACCACACAAAACATCACTGAACTTCAAGCTCAGTTCATATGTAAGTGTATAAACACAGGCATAAATACATGTTATTTCTCAAAAATTCTTTCCATAGCCTGACAGACGAGCAATTCTCACAGTCATTCTCACAATTCAACACAAGAAATAGACATGTATATATAAAAAGTAAAAGCTGAGTAACTCACTGTGAATAGCCAAAACAAATCTTTCAGCTCTGCTAATGTAACATTTGACACCTGAAGTGTTAACTTTCAGGAAAAAAACTTCAATACTATTTTTAAATCGATTTGAGATTTTTTTTTTGTCTTAAAATTGTGTCTGCTTTAGATCAAAGACAACTACAAGACTTTATTATTAGCACTATTTTACCCTTATGACCTCCTGTGGCTTTTCAAAAGGAAGTCTGCTTCCAAGTTCCAGTTCATCTTTGAATAGTGTTCTGAAATATTAGCCAGGATTAAGAGATTACAAGTTAACTGGGAAGACTTAAGAGTATAAACTTGAACTTCTTTCTCTTGTAGGAAATAAAGTACTACTTATGCAAGCAAACTTAGGCTAATTAAGTTTTCCTTTCAGCACAGATTTCTAATTTTATATTTAAGCTACTATAATTGCAGAAAGATGGAGGAATATTAAGACATTTAGCATTACAAGTACAAGCTCTTAGTTGTCATGAAGTGTTAACTTTATTTACTTGCATATTCTCCAAACATTAAACAAGTTATTCCTATTAAACAAGTTATCACCTGTTAATTGTCTTTAATTTCTCATTTATACAGCTTGCGCTCTCTGTAAGTGTTATTGATTGAGAGCCCTCAATCACTTAGAATTTGAATGCTTTGCTTTATAAGAGAGAAATGACATTACCACTACTCCCTAATCTGTGGCACACCACACCCCCCAACCTTAAGAAGCCTACAGCTAGGCTATACCAGGAGAATTTTGGAAAAATCCCAGTTAGTCTTCTCATTGCTACTACACCTTATAGCCTTGCTAGAAAGCCTGCTTATCATCCAGTCTCCAATGATGAGAACCATGTTTTCCAAACAGTAATTCAATGCAAGTTTCTTACAGAGTGCCAGTCTCAACCACAGAAGCACAGCAAACTACAAAGTACACATCTACCCACTTGTGTCTGGGAAAATGAAACAGTGATTTAGTTTCTTTGGACACTTTCCCTCAGTATCTCAAAGTTAGACCAGATGAACAGGAACAGTTCAAGTACAATTCAGTTTGCATAGCGAGAGATTTAAAGCAGTGGGGATTTAAAGCAGTGGGGATCAAAGTATCCAAGTTTGTATCATTGCCACAAAATCAGGATGCAAGTCCCAGAGAATGTACCTAACAAAAATGAATACTTACTACTCATTTTGATAAAGAATACTTCTTTGTATTCTGTTGCAGTTATAAAATCCCCCGAGTCACCAGGCATTGCTCGGGAAGCTTAAAAACATATGGAAAGTGTTCAGTTGTCTGGAGAGTATCCAGTATTACAAGTAATTGCACAAGGAACTCCTGTACCAGTTGTTGTTACAAGGTGAAACATCTTCCCTCCAAACAGAATTTGGCCCTCTAGATCAGTGGTCTCCAAACATCTTTGATCACGTACAACATCAGTAAAAAATATTTTAGCGCGCACCCCAAATATATGTATATAATTTATAAATATACATGTATGTTCTACTGCACTAGTATTACATACATTATAAAACATACACAAAAAAGAAGTTTTAAATGGATGAGATAAAGATAAAATAAACACTACTTTAAAATTATTTTATTTATTAATGGTACAAAATATTTTCTTCCCACACCCCAATGGATTGTCTTGTGCACCCCATTTTAGAGACCACTGCTTTAGGTGGCTAAACGTGTGCAACAAGCTGTTAGATGTGTTTCAACCACTTGAAATTAGAATCGCCTCCTCAACCCTTCCACAAACCTGTAAATACCATTCAGATAAGTGACCAGCAGTGACTGTCTTAAAATGCGAATAAGCACTAAGCCACCAAAACTCAGTGGGTGGGTTTTTTTTTTTTTTTTTTTTTTTTNTTTTCAGAAGTGATACAGGTAAGGAAATAATATCTTTTCTCTTTCCAAAAGTAACAACACTGTACTAAATATTATTACAGACCAACACACATTCCCAGTTTCAGCTGGTATTTCACAAAGCTCAAGTTGTTTGTGGGTATCCTTAAAGCTAGGAAAGCAGTAGGTTGTCTGCAATTTTCTTTAATCCTATTTACTTTGTAAGAGGGAAATTATCAGAAAAGCAGGAGAAAGATTTTATTCAAACCTACTTAGAAAACTGACAGTTTAAACACTACGTTCACTCATTCTGAAGATAATGCTGTTTTAAAAAGTTTGCTCAACAGTTACAGCTGTACTCAAAAGAGAATGCCAGAAAGCTATCCTATCCTCAAAAGACTTAAATATAAACATTGAACAGAAGGATTTCACAATTATGAAGAAGTTTGGGTTTTAATCACTGAACTGACTTATGTTAATGCTTCTTAAGAGCTGTGAGAGAAACAGTGGTATAGCTGTGGTGAGCCAAGTCTAAGCAAGGTAAGGTTTTCCCTTGCTGTCACCTTTTCTTCTCACCCCATAATTAACTTTCCTCTCAGACTGCCCAGCTAATCAAACTCAAAGCAGAAAAAGAATTATGGATTAGGAACAACCATTTCAAACACTAAATAAGGGAGTTCTACTCAAAAACCTGACATGTGTTTCAGGAACTGAAAGTAAAGCATTTCATGCCACACACACCACATATCCCTCCCCCTTTTTTTAAACTGTTCATAGAATCATAGAATGCCCAGAGTTGGAAGGGACCCACAAGGATCACCGAGTCCCACTCCTGACCCTGTGTAGAACAACCCCAAAATTCACACCATGTGCCTGAGGGCGTTCTTCAAATGCTTCTTGAATATTGTCACGTTTAGTGCTGTGACTGCCTCCCTGGGGAGCCTGTTCCAGTGCTCCACCACCCTCTGGGTGAAGAACCTTTTCCTCATGTCCAACCTAAACCTCCCCTGGCACATCTTCCTGCCAGTCCCTGGGGTCCTGTCACTGGTCACCAGGGAGAAGAGATCGGCACCTGCCCCTCCTCTTCCCCTTGTGAGGAAGCTGTAGACCGTGATGAGGTCTTCCCCTCAGGCTCCTCTTCTCCAGGCTGAACAGACCAAGTGACTTTAGCCATGTTGGGGACAAATTGACTATTTAATGAAATGACAACAAGCAATATATCATTTAAACACTACTGGAAGACATTTCAGTATAGGGAAAAACTTAAGCATCAGCCATATGTGGGAAAGTCGCTGTTTTTCCTAAACTGAGAAACAGACAAGGAGAAAACAAACTGAAAGTTAACAATTAATGACAGACCAGCACATTTTCCATTTACATTTTGCAACTACCTCTTGGGCAAGGTCATCTACTTCTAAATTTGGCTCAGAATTCTGTTTTGCACAATGCTGGCATCTTATGTGATTTACTTCAGCATCTCAGTATGATCTTGCCTACTATCCCCTATCATATTATCAGAGATAAAGACTTATTGCATTACTCAAAATAGAACAGAAGTTTGAGCTCAAAGTATGTTCAAGTGGCTTATTTTCAGTTTTTCAAAGACACAATGAACACTGTTTCAGGGCTTCTATTCAACTAAGATTTCTTCCTTAAAAGGAAGAACCAAAGTGTTCAAGTGGAATTCCATTCATTTCAGTTCAGCTTTTCAGGAAAAAATCCTCTCCCAGTTTTTATTGAGGGAGGAATTAGGGATGTTTGGAACAAGACTATACAACTGATCATTGAGAATTAATATGCCTGTTTACTAAAGCAGAGCTTTCAAAAAAAAGGTTTTTGCACTATTTCCAAATTTCTCCTCTAGAAATCCATCCAACAATTTCTTTTCTTCTTGATACTCATTCCTATTACTTTGCTTCCTATGAAGACATGTGAAATGCAACGATTTTAACAAATAAGGATACTGTTAGAACATGATCAGCTGATAAAACTGACGACCATCAGCTGAAAGTGTTAACTCCACAGACAGCAATGAGAGCACTTCACAAAAGGTTTAAAACAGATGGAGGGAGAAGAAAATCCTGCATACACCCATAGGCACAGCCCTCCTCAGTGGACTCTGTTTTCATATTCTGTCTTACAACAAATGTTATTTCCTGGTTAAGATTTCTGCAAATGATACTCACAAGAGTAAGCGATATAGCTAAATCACAACTGAAAATAAACTGGGAAAAGGGGTTTGTTGTTGTTTGCTTAAACAAAGAAGAATTAAATCATCCTAGATCTATTTAGATTACCACAGCAGGACAGTGGGTTTTCAAGAAATATAGATTTAGTTGCACATGCAAATTTGTCAATTAGAATAACCATATGCATTTTTGTAAAAAATCCAGAACATTCAATGAACAGAACTACTTTTTAAAATCACAAGTTTATAGCAAGTTTAACACTTAATGAGAAACAAATTTTGAGTTACCAAATTTGTATCTTATTCTCTAAAAACCTCTATGTATATTAAAAATTCATGTTCTTTATAACATTAAACATGAATCATGAAACCTCTAAACACTGGCAAAAAAGCTTTTGCCAGTAGTCCCAAATCTGAGACATTTGAGGGGAAAAAAGTACAGTCTGCCAAAATCTGGGCCCTGAGCCTCAGTACACAACCCCAACAGAATGAGTTTCTGAAACACACATTCAATATTTAATTAAGCTATATTTGAGACCTGTTTGATATTGCACTGAAGAACTTGCTTCTAAAAGAAAAGTCTAAACCACCATCTGAGAAGTCTCACAGTTCAAGGGAAGTATTTAGTGGAAGTTATTGCCGTCCCTTGACATCTCAGTGTTCCTGTTGCAGCTGCCATGCAACACAGCAGTTTGGAAGAGAAGCTGGAGAAAGTGTTTTCTTGTTGTCAGTCTCATTCTTTCATTACCAGCAAATGCCCCACTGCCCACCAAATCACTTCCTGCAGTCACCCAAAAGCTTCAGGAAGTGTCTTAAAAAAACCTCTCAGCTTAAGAAGCTACAGCATTAACCATTCTTTCTGGGGCACGACGTCAGCAACATGAGGTCTCTCCTGTGTGCTTAACAGTATCAATTAAAGACCATTAAAAAATATTCACATTCCAATCTACAATAGTTGTTTTGAAAGAACATAAGTGGCATATCAAATAAATGGTCACCTTTTACTACAGTTCAGACAGTTTAAGTCACTTAAAGTTTTAATGTTTCCTTACACATACAGCTGTCAGTGCCTTCTGTTCTAAATATTTTGATTGCAGATAGTCTGCTATTTCCTATTCACTATTTAGTTAATACTAACCCATGAGATCAAAGATGAGTCTAACCTCTGCTAGCAAAATACAAGCCACAAAAATCCACCTGAATTACAGATTCATTTTAATCCAGGGGAAAAAAAAAAAAAAGGTTTTCTTCACAAAGCAAGCAACTTTCAGAGCACACAAAAAAAAAAGCAACAGCATCTCAAGCTTAAGAAGTTTTTCATGTATTTAAGACCTAAAGTCATTTCAGTGCAGGCAGGAACTCCAAGACACCTGTGCATCTGAGCTGGGACAAGCGTGGCATTTCCAGACCTCTTCATATAAGGAAAAGGGGAAGAAAAGACACAGGACACTTGTTATATTCAACTTGTCCTCTGCTACTAAGGCTCAACAGGAAACTAAACAAGAAACGTCTCACCTCAAGATTTAATTCTCACAAGGTGAGGATGTAGCATACTATCGATCCACCTAAGTCTCAGTTTTAGGTTTACTATGCTCTGTAAAAAGAATCATGGATGGAATTACAAAGTAGGTCTTATTTAATGAAAGTAGAAAATAATTTATTTCTGGTAAATACATTTGAAGATCACGCCTCACAGTCAGAAGCTACAAAATTGACTAATGCATGTAATATGCAATCATATGAAGCATACACAGCAGCCCACCCTTCTCCCCTAGTCCTCTCTTCTCTTCTGCGAGAAGGAGCAAGCAGCAACAGGGAACTAACTGCTCAGGATTTCTTTAAGCATACATTCTTGCTGGGTTGCAGCTAATACAGATCAGTTCTGGCATCTGGTTTGTCACATACACCACAAGATTGTTGTGCCGACAACTAAGAAAGGGTACGAAAAAGAGGGAACAGAATGAGCAGGCGGGGGTGAGAAACAGTTCAGTAACCCTTGCAGCTAAAAAAAAAAGTGTCAAAAAAACAGCTTGAGGTTCCTTATGAAGTAACTTGAAATATGGAGAGGTTTTCTAAAACTACAACCACCTCCTCTGGAATTCATTTTCCAGAATAGATAGGCAGTTTCCAAGACCTACTACTGAAATTCAGGAAGTCACTTTTGTATGAAATACTTAATTCAGTAGCATGAGTTCACACTCAGGCCATCACGATCCCTCAGAGCCGTGCTTAACACTATCCTGTAGCCTTAAACCTACTGATACATCTATTGGTATCAGTGGTATTGCTCCTTACACTGTTCATTAGATCAAGGCCTTCACTTGAGCATTTACAGGCATTAGACTTCAAACAAAGGAACTACTCTTCTCCTCCAGTCTACAATCACGAAGAACAGCTCAGAAATTCTGGCAAGTAATTTCTACATGACTCCTGTAGTGTCTTTGAGGAGTAAGGCAAGCACACATAGCTGGAATATCAGATAGCTTTATAATTTGTGACTCAGAGAAGATTTCACACTATCGGACTAAGACACATAACCTGAAGTCTGGCCCGCAATACTCTGAAAATACTGTTTGGTAACATACCTCATTAAAAGAAAAATCCTTACGAGGCATTGCTTCAGTTGCTGATTCACAACCATTTTCAACAGATGAAAATCAGTACTGTAACACTAATTTCCTAAAGTGTTTAAAACAAACAAATGCTCATTTGCCTCTAGTTATAGCTCCAGAGGTAAGACACATCTTAACACCGCCTTACTCTTACAGGCAGAGGCAATGGAGTCTTTGAGCATGAAGTCCAAAAGTTGTGTTAGAATAATTCCAATCTGTGTATCACTCAAAATATCTCGTAGGTTTTTTTCTCTGGGGTGGTGGAAGCCAGCATTACTACTAGTCGTAGTTTAAGTAGCAACAACTGTTCGCAATCTTATTTAGTCTGGCATTACTGTCTGGAGTATTATCAAGGACAACACAATGGTAATAGAAGTTTTCACCCCGTAAAATACTCTCATTACTTTTTCTACTGATAAGAAAATGGCGAGAAGAATTCAACGCCTTCCATACTTTTGCTCTTTTCTATATGTGTATACACATGCATATATAAATATATATAATTTTACCAACAACATTAATAAAACAATGTTTGTAATCTGTGCAGAACTACCAGTCAGGAGCAGCCAAGCAGAGCGTAAAGAGAGTAAACCAAGAGTGAAATCCCGATCAAGACCTGATGGAAGGTATTCACAGCATGGTTGAACAACACATGTTTTTTCACTACACTGAAGAGTACACTGTAGACACCTAATTCCTAACAAAATCTAGGATGCCAAAGTGATTCATGGATTTCCCGCAGGTGACTCATTAGTGCTTTCACTTCAGAGAAAAAAAAAATCAGCAGAAACATTTTGTAAACATAGGCAGACATCCTTCAAACTAGGGCCAACCTCAGCCTTTGCTTATAGCAAAGGTCTACCAAGGTTTTTTCGCCTTTTTTAATGCAAGCTGTTCTCTCCATGATTCACAGAGGTCAGAAATAGAGCTTTCAAGATTAGCAAATTTCTGAACATGCCTTTGTAGCTGAGGGAGGACAGTATTATAAAGCTTAGCATCAGCTCTTTAGATTCAGACCTATCATATAAAGCAATACTTCGCAAGGTTTGCCAGTATTATCTATTTCAATCCACAAATGTATAAATATTAATTCAGAGCAGCCTCTGTGGGACAAAATAAAACCAAGGCCTCCAAAAACAAGTAAGGACACATAGGTAGATTATAGCCTTTTGACAGACTATTAAACATGTCAATGAAAACAAGTTATGACTTCAAGTTTTTTTTTTTTAATATGGCAGTGACTCATCACACAGTAATCCATTCACTCATTTCCGGTCAGTGGCCTTGATTATAAATGGTCAAACGTAATAAAATTGTAAACTTGAGGATATCCAGCTTTGTCTTAATACAAGCAAGAGCTGTTGATCCAAGAAATACTTCTTGTGAGAGAACTGCTTCTTTCTTGGGCTTACTTTCAGTATACTAAGGTATTTCATTTCACAGCCCTAGAGCCCACTTTCAATAAGATGATCCACAGACAGGCTTGGAAAAACAAAACTACAAACACATTGAAATGGGAAAGCGTGACTAACAATCAAGAGTTGCAAGCAGACTAAGACACTTCAATATCATATTACCTTTCATTAATCTGCAGGTCACACACAATAGGGATCACATGCACACTGGCTGAAAATTTAAAGGTAGGCTAAGGACCAAAGGCTGCTGTGCAGCACGCAGACAAACTGCTGGGCGCTGGCAAAGCCTCCATGAAGTTAATGGACTTCAAGGGAAAAAAAAAAAAAAATCACAGCAACAGCTGCATTAAAACAAGGGATTGATGCTTTTAAAATTAAAACTTTCAAACACCAATCTCCAGAACCACAGTTCACTAGTTTGTGCTTTTATTACTCTGGGTTAAGTAACAGCTTTTATGCCTATGCAGATGATTATAACTATCACAAAGCTAAAACTGAGGGGTTTTTTTTTTCCCCGGCGAAAACATATATTTCACTGACTAGCAGTATTGTTTGCTAGCTTAACATAAAGTATTTTGTAAGATGATGTATAAATCAAAGTATTACTGGACTTTCAACCATAAGTGAAGGTGCTGGACAAGAATAAGTCATGTTAACTTGAGACAGACTGTAATTTTATCTAAGAGATGCAATCAAATTGCCCTGACAAAACATGACTCAAGTATGAAAACATAACACAAGAAAGACCAGTATGAAAAACAGTTCTTTGGATAAGCACAGATAACAATGGCATCTGATGTTTATGTATAAAGTTTTTCCAGCCTTTTAAAAAAAGCTCATGAAGTGTACTGTCCTCCAATAGCCAACCTGGTCGTATGCATGCTTAACTGGCTTTTTCGGCATAACATGGATCCCAAATTCAGAAAGCTGTAACATCTGTGCAGCCTGCCACATGTTCGGCGAGATGTGCAGCTATTTAGAGTATTTTTAACTTACAAGCAGGTACACTATGGTCCTTTACATCTAAACTACATATATTACTCAAAGCAAGCTAATCTCTAAGGACGGTATTTCATTTTATAGACAACTTTACTGACTAACCTCCCAGATAGGGTATTATAATTACCATTGTTTCAAAATTTCTGTTAACACAACTCACTATCTACAGTTTTTGTTCCCACTACCTTCTCTGCAACCTGATACACGCAGCCCCCCTACGTAGTTGTCACTTATACTGCCTATAGTCACCCAAAAAAATTTGAGAGCAACTTACGAGTGTAAGCACCTGTTCAATTTCTCCCACAAGAAGAGCCCACAGAACACGTTTGTTCAAAGACGCAATCACCATTTATCAGAAACGCTGGCAAGCCTCACTTATATAAGGCTGACACCAACACAAGATGGCCCTTCCCTATTTAAGGATGCTCCAGTAAGGGTGACCAGATGCATGTCAACATGACGAACTATTCAGGTTAAGCGCGGGGCGTTGGCAGGGGGCAGCCCGCCTTTATTTTGCAGAGAAACAAACACACCGTGCAAGAACAACCACTCCCCAGCCCGCAGAAGGTAACGTTTCTGGCCGGGCCACCGGTGCCCGGACACGCGTGACCTTCTGCACCGCGGCTCGCCCCGCGTACGGGGCGCTGGGCAGCCGCCTCC
>WAAD01015212.1:23788-53930 GCA_013389945.1 Fregata magnificens
CTAGTGTGAAAGAGATTACAATCATATTTATATGCAGATAAATGAAAGCAAGCTCTATATTTTACAGAAATAATAAGAAAAAAAACTGATATAAGACTATACCTTAGACAAATCAGGGAAGTTCTGTATTGTCGTTGGAGTCAGTCAGGTTTTGCATTTGTGAAGGGGAATGCCAGTGAGAAGCCAAGGTGAAATCAGAGCCACATATAGCACTTGGCAATTACTAACATGCTTTTCACTTTGACATTTTAATTATGTTGTTTGGGGGTTTTTTTTGATATATATACTGCATATCCATAATAGCTTTATACCCTAGATCTATGACTATGTGTGATAAATAAGAGAACTATAATGCTATGGCTGATATGTAGCTACACAGATGACTCAGCTTTACCAGAAGATGTTTCTGAGAAAAGGTCAAAGCCATTCCTGAACAAAATTTTAAAATGTCCTAGAAACTACTTATAAATAGTCAATTACCTCTTTGGGGGAAAAGGCACACAAAGAATTGCAAGGCACCATTTCATTTGTTAAGGCATCATAGGCCTGCCATATACACCATTACACCATAGAGAATGTAGGAGGAAATAGATCTATCTCTGAGTAATTACTGAAGGGAAGAATTACAAGCATGTGGTGTTGTTGCAGGAGTCTACACTATGTCATTGATCCGGTAGGACCAGGTGGAGACATGATAACCTTGGAGAAGTAGGTCCTGATCTTTGAAAGCTAACAAAGGATGAGCAAGGCCCCAGAAAGCAGGAGAAGTATTTGGGCTTCTAATTTACTGTTGTTCTCCAATATCTGTGAAGGCAATGGGAGGTTATAGCTTTCTATATATTGATGAATCCATGCCACCACCCTGAGCTTTAAAAAAAGGAAAGAAGGAAGACTCAGGGAATTTTAGATCAGTCAGACCCTTTTCTTAAAAGAAAAAAAAAATAGAAAAAAATAATCAAAGTATGTACTTTCAAGCACCTGAAAGACAACAAAGTGTTAAGAAACAGTTGACATAATAAATTTAAGATTGAATCAATACCCTTTCTTCTTATGACAGTCTAGAAGTCCTGGGTGATAGTGTATATCTGCACTTAATATGGGTGTGTGTCTCTTGTGATTCTCCCATAACTATGTAAGGAAATACGGTCCAGTTAGGACACCTCCACAGTCCCAAATAGTTGGGAAGTTTCTCTTGTAGAGTGGTTATTAATGGTTAACTCACGAGTTTAGTACTGTCCTGTACCTTTACTGATGGCCCAAATAATGGAATAACAAGTGTACTTAGTAAATTATCGAGCTAGGAGGGCCTGAAAGCCCACTTGATATCAGGATTCCATTATGAGATTATTGTGGCAAGTTGAATAAATTATCTGAAATGAATGAAATGACTGGCAAGAGAAAAATTTCCAAGAGGAATGATCATCTGTATAAATACAAGCTCAGGAACAGCTGGTTAATCGGGAGTTCTGGGTTAATCCTAGATCATAAATTGATCAACCAACCAGTAACAAAATAGTAAAATAAAATCCAGTTATACTAAAGTGCATACGCAGGAGCAGACCTATGCAGTAATCCTTTTACTCTACTGAGTAAGACCTCAGTGGTAATACTATGTTGAGTTTGATACAACCATTTCAAGAATTATCAACTGAAAACAAGCCAAAGGAAATCAGGGATATTCTGAATTTTAGAAGCTGTGATCCATGATTTGAAGAATTAGGATTCTTTAGACTAGTTTCTCATGGGAAACAGGAAAACAGTCTTGAAATATATAAAAATTGCTGGAAAGGGGACAGGAATAACTGGTTTCTTTGTTCACTGTCACTGAATCATAGAATGGTTGAGGTTGAAATGTACCTGTGGTCCAACCCCTCTGCTCACAGCGGGGTCAGCTAGAGCAGGTTGCCTAGGACCATGTCCAGTGGGGTTTGAGTATCTCCAAAGATGGTGACTCCACAGCTGCTCTGGGCAACCTGTGCCAGTGTTTGACCACCCTCACAATGAAAAAGTTTTTTCTTACCTTTAAGTGGAATTTTCTGTATTTCAGTTTGTGCCCATTTCCTCTTGTTCTGTCACTGGATACTACTGAGAAGAGTCTGGCCCCATCTTCTTTTCTTCCTCCCATCAGGCATTTATGCACATTGATAAGATCCCCCCTGAGCCTTTTCTTTTTGAGGCTAAACAATCGCAGGTCTTATCCCAGATAAGATAAGAAGTAGTGAGCATAATTGCAGGAAGAATGAGTTAGAGAGAAACAAAGAATTTGGATAAATAAGCATGGGAATAGACTGCTCACTGAAAGCTGGGCAATATCCACCACTAGTGTTTTTTAAGAACAGGTTGGGCAAGACAGGAATGAGGTAATGTGATCTCTTCCTATTCACAATCTTTGATGATTTGTTGCAACCTTATTTTTTTGAATCTCAGTCTCTTTGCCCATCTCCATATTCCCTAACCTTCTTTTCATCCATCCCATTCTGTCTGTCTTCTCTTGTGCCTGTATCTATCAAGTAGTAGCAGAAGCTCCTGTCGAGGCATAGCAACACCACAGAACTGCACATACTTGCCAGCTAACCAGAAATTGCAACGTTCATCCTACCTAATCCTCTTCGCTTGCTACTCTTCTTCCGGTTGGCTTCTGAGTCTTCAGAATAAATTTTTTTCAGAAAACATAGGTGCTACTACCCTACTCTTAATGAAACACAGCATCCATAGCAAATGCAATTTAACGCTAACAAAACCAGCTGTGGTCACAGATTTGATTCTCAGTTGAAGTACGTCATTTTAAGTAGCCGTGTGTCCTCCAGTTTCGTTCAATGTATTTGGATTCATCTTATGGAAGATAAAATAAAAAATTATGTCCTGCCACAGCAGTATAATGCCTGTGTGAAAAGGATTCAGGAAGGACTGGGAATCAACACCGCTGGGATACTGCAAATAATTTACCATGCCACTCGTAAGTTGAATAATAGGCATATGACCTATGCCCGTGGAGTATTTTATGACTGGAAAGCACTTTGGAATCATATAATCAAAATACTAGATAAGTACACATAAGAGCATGCAAAGTTTCCCGAGATGGAAATTAGGTCAAAAATAATCCCCAACCATTGTTATAATAGGACGAATTTATGTGGACAGTACTCCATTATGCAAAGACCAATTTTTGCTCTGTGCTTTACATGTCCTCTTCTTACAGTCCAGTTTGTTCAAGAGAAGGCTGCATCAGCTATCGTATCAAAAAGATTGGCGCAACCCTTAGAGTCAGATGGTTTGTGACTTCTTGGCAGCTTGTATTGCTGATGTAAGTCACTTTAAAATAGAATATGCAATCACTCCATCTCAGGGAAAAAGTGGCTTATATGAATTCTGGCCTGGCCCAGCTTTGAGAAATAGCACCCTCAGCAAAAGAAAGGTTTGCTGAATAACTGATTGTGATTTTAATGTCTTGCTCCTTTAAAATGAGTCTTCCAGAAATCAAAGTGTAGATATACCAATGTTGGTCGGAAGGGACCTCTGAAGATCATTAGTCCGACCTTCCACCTGAAGCAGAACTTTATCGAAAAGCAGAGCTGAAATGTTATATTTTGCTAGTCCTCAGAAGCCTCACAGTACAGCTTCCCAGGGCCTTATAAGGAAAAATCACTCTGATACAAAGTATCAGAACTACTTAACTCCTGCTGCTATTTTGTAGTTTTGAGGTTTTAAGGGTTTCAGCCATCTCTTGCTAGCCTACACTCACAGGGACACCACCTGTGCTAAGCTGAAAATGATGCTTATGTGCCATAAGACTGATACAAACATTACCAGCTCTGGCACAGAAGTGCCTACCTCAGTGACTGTCCCTGTTTCTTGTGCTGGTCTCAGGTGGGATTTTTTCATGTCATATTCATATATTCATATCGAATTGCTACGTTAGAACAAGAACCTGTATTTCTTAGTGTCATAGCGGACATGAATAAAATCAAGGAAATTAAGGAGTTTCGTTTCTTTCATATAATTTTTTCTATGTTGACAGTAAGTATTGTAAAAAAAACCAAAACAGTCAAACCTGGAACTGCTGATAGTTTTCTGCACCGTGAGCTATGAGCTGCTGTGGCACAAATCGGTTGTGTCACCTTCTCTCCGCTCATCATTCCATGCTCAACCCTCTGTGCTTAATTAAAAGCATATTTTAAAGGGGCTCCTTTAGAAGGAGACGCCGACCTCGTAAATTCCCCCATCGCCCCCTGATTTCAAAGGAAGGGATCCGGGAGGTAGCGCCGGGTTTTGCCCGAGTGCTCCGACGGGGAAGCCCCGCGGCTGCAGGGAGGGAGGCGGCGGTGGCGGCGGCATCCGCGGGACTCCGTTGCCCTCTGCTGGTCACTGGGGACGGTTCTTGTCCCAGGTTCGACGTCAAGTTGCTGTTGATGTCATACATGGAGCTAAGAAGCGCATATAACGGCGACAGTCGGCTTCCACTGGTGGGATTTTGCTTTTATCAGAGCACCACGTAACAAATAAAGTTAGTTAGAAACATGTTTCTTGGCTCAAGCCCAAGTGACTTTAGTTTTTTAGATTTTAAACTTGAAAGATTCTCAGAGCTTGGTTTTGCCAAGACATGTCTTCCGCACATGACCTGCTTGAATCACACCTGAAATGTCCATATGAACTAGTATAAAAATTGGTCTTGTCTTCCTCCATCATTTACATAAATGTACTCAGGTTCTGTTCCAACTTCTGGCAACAAAGGAAGCTTCAGCTACGCAATCCTTGAGACAGAAAATCCACCAGGGAAAACAGGGAAAATCGTAAGCACAAAAAGCTGCCTGACTTTCCTGCCCCTGAGTGAGAGGAGTGTTACAGGAAAGGATGCATCAGGAAGGATGTAAAAGGATTACACTGACGGATCAGGCTCTGTCAACAACTACTGGAGACTCATGCAGAGTTCCCAATGGAAAACTTATGGACAAAAAGCAAAAATATCACCATGTGACACTGGGAGAATTTCACCCTCGAGATGGAGGAGCTTGGATGGTACAAAATCTGAATCAATCAATTATAAAAATAAATGCTTTAAGCCTCCCTGTGAAAATCTGAGAACACATGTTTTATTTTAATGGAATTAAGACAATCTAGAGCAATTTGCCTGGAACGGTGATCATAAGGAACACGCCACTCTCTAAGCAACCAGAACCAACATCATGAAGTTTTCTTCTTCCATCACCCTTCTCTGCATGCCACTTACATACAGATCCTCTGCTAAACTGGTGTCAGTGAGTCTTCCCAAGCAGTGTGTCCTGAAGCTACCAAACCAGCATAAAAGGGGCAGTTTGTACCTCTCAGCTGTTGCCCCAGCTGAGCCAGGTGTCTGAAAACACCTCTGTAAGTTATGCACTAGTGCATTTTTCAAGAACTGATGAAAACAAGAAAGCATGGCTTATGGTAAAGAAATAAAGTACTGTTTTATCAGAAGAAAGCTCGATACACATTCACAAATAATAAAGGTGTGGCTAAATTCCACATTCCTCATTCAATAAAAACACATTTATATTTTATATAGGGCCTGATTTTGTAATGGGCTGATTCATTCCCTCCTATTGAAAAGCCAAGCCTACCATATAAAAGCTAACCTGTTAAATAATCTCAAAAGTAGGTGTCACTGAGAAAAAGGTATTTGAAACTACACTTTTGCTTGGCGTTTTTTCCACTTTAATTTACCATCCTTTCCCTCAGTTAGCTTGTGCTGAGTTTCAAGCCCTGCAGGAAATTAAGAACTGCTGCTAGTGTTCAGTCTAGAAGTGCTGCTGGAAAAATTCAAGGCTTGTTCTGCCCGAGTCTGCAGGCTTGTATTTCTTTTGAGGCAGGTAGAGATTGATGCATTAGGATTGTTGGTAGAGTTAAACTTTGGAATGAGGATTAGAGTTGTGGTTATGGAGTAAAGAGGTGCAGAAATGAGCCAATGGCTTTATTTTTGGTTTATAAACTGTAAACTCTAATCCCTCTGCTAGGGGATTACTGCCTTCGAGTAGATCCCAGACTGGAAATGGTTATTGGTTTTATGCAAAGCTTGAGAGTGTCGTGTGCAAGTAGGATTCTACAAAACCCAGTTTGGAAGCCAAATCCAAAAGTATCCCAGCTTTTAAAATGCTGGATATGTCAATGTTGTTTGTTATAACTAGAACTGCAGGAACCCAAGGCCTCCAACACCCTGCAAACCTGCATTAACCTGACACCTTTTCTAAGCTTTTAAAAAAATCGTAAGAATGTAGGCATCTACTAGAGCCTGCCACCTAAACATCCTGCCAACATGTTTACTCACTGCTGTAATGAACACATGCAAGATTAGAAAGTTCGTTTAACTATTACTGGAAACCATTTTCCATCACAGTCCTTTCAGCTGTTTTACAAATACTGCAGGAGGAAATTCTGCCTTCGGGCTCATACGCTTGGAACGCGTAATGGTGGTGCAGGAAGACTTAGCAGTGCCAAGCTGTAGGCCTGAGGAGCTTCTCATGCGAATGCACTGTAGGTGACTATGAAAGTAACATACAGGAACATTATGACATGAGCAACAACAAGGGAAGTAAGACTCACAGCCTCTCCTGGTTCTCTTGTCAAATGACGTCATGTAAAGTGCTTCAGATTATGTTTGCCTGTGCTATGGCACAACTACATTACAATTGCAAGCACCAAAATAGGAATGGGTGGACATAAGTGAATTGGTATGGTCACACTGTAAATCAGAGGCAGAGGAGGAACTAGAACTTCGTGATGCAGAGAGCCAGTTTCTCAGCTCTATCAAACATGTATCCTGTAATTTCATAGCTATATATTGTTTCTTAGTGTAGTCAAGCATAAACTATTTAAGGCAGGGATTCCCTGTGCATGTAATTTGTATGTTATGTAACAAGAGTGATGTATCTAATTGTTACTGTAAAAAAAAGTATAATAATAATGATTGCTATGATTTCTGCCTTCCCTAGTAGTGCATATTTTCCTTGAAGTAATCAGGGACTTGTTGCTAGGTAGTTAATATTTAAGGTACCTTAAATATTTTAATGTCCCTATGCCTGCTGTTTCTAGGCAGCAATATTTGTTTATGATATTGTTATACAACCCTTCCTACCTTATATCCTTTATTCAGTGTAATCTAATATATCCATACAGTTAAATTTCAGTCCTGATACTTTTTTTCCCCACAGAGTAGCATATTGAAGTAACTACTATTAAAAATGATAAAATATCTCTGATGTAGAAGATTTATTCTTTGTCAGGATGCACTGCTAGCATTTTTTTTCTTTCTTTGTACAATCTTCAAAACTGAATAAAATACTTAAATAAGGCCATTTAAAAGTTGGTAGTGCTTCTGTGCACTTTCAGCACCTATTGCAGATGCTTACATGTTTCAAAAGTACAATATTCCAAAGTTTTAAAGTAAATCATATGATTTCAGTATTTTGGGTGGAGAGAAGCCCAATTTGGATTGAATTACAGTTACCTTCATCTTTGTCCTCATGCTTCCAGGCATGTTCTATCTTAAGAGTTGACTTTGTACCTGCTATTCAGGCATGCAGAAATTTTGATAAATGTTTGAATTTAATGGCTGAGGATCAAGATCACCTTTAATTGGAGAGCTAAATTAGAGTTGAACTCCCAACTTTTTTTGACCAAGCTCTCTAAATTGTTAAGAGGAATCTTCACACGCAAATCTGCTCTATCTCACTCTTTCCTAAGACGTAATAGGCCACGAGAAAGAAAGAGGTTTCATGGTAGTTGGAGAGGCAGTTGAGGAGAGAAGGAATGGAGATGAGATGAGAGCTCATCAGAAATTATGACAATGAGGGAAGGTCCTGGGGACCAAGTAATCACCAACACCTACTGAAATGCTTAACTAGGGGTATGTGTTATCATTTCATCAATCCTTTGGAAGTAAAAATCTCCATATTTTTGGCTGCTGGGCAACACCGCTTTAGGTTTTCCTTGGTTTAATCTGAATTTTATTTAAATAAAATAGAAAAACTCACACTGGGTTAAATGTTATGGCTCTTACTAACTGATTTTACACTCTGAGCTGTGCACTTGGAGAGGCAAGAGAGACTACTGACTCATCATATTCTTTGCCACAGATCTATATGGGCTGCAGAAAACATAACATCATCTGCCTGCCAACCCTGTAGGAAACGCACAAGAGAATTATTCCAGACATTGCTCATTTCTGCAAATGGAAGGAGCTGAGCTTTCCTGACAAGACAGAAATGGATGGGAACTCAAAGTTCACCAAATGATGAAAAGCAATAAATCAGGGCTTCAAGTAATCCATGTAGATGATTTTGCGAATCTAATCTGTTCACTGTCAGGTGCTGCAGAAATACAGTAAAGCCAGGCAAGGTTCCATACCCCTTTGTTGCTAAATTCAGTGTATTTCTTTTACTGTTTTAAAACTAGAAGACAACTTCTCTTTTTTTTTAATTTATTTTATATTTATGAAGGCAGCTGAACAGCCCTGCAGACAGATCCTCTATCCACTGCATAGTTATAATAGAAGTAGTAACACTTCAAAGTTTGCTACATTTTCTTGCCTGCTCACCTCATTCCTAGAAAAGGTGCCATTTCTCATTAGAAGCTACTGATTTTCATGTCTGTTCAGTCTTCAGCCTTTTTACCGAGACTTCCAACAATGATATCAATTAGTGCAAATTCTAACAGTGATTTCTGTATTTGTTGTGGAACACGCCACAGAATACCGCACAGTCCTTGTATAGATGTCAAATGTAAAGAACCAGAGATGAAGAACTCCATATTCCATGTCTAACTCTGAAACGTGAAGTGTGTCTTTACAGATCGGTGCCCTTTGGCATTCTTTTCTGCGTGGCGTGGCAAATGCATTTTTCTTTTTATAATCTGAAATTTAACCTGTGATCCTGTAGTTCTGCTTGCCCTACAGTTTGCTAGTGCAGGGGCATATGGATACTGAAGGCTGGACCTCTTCCTTCCTTCCTTCCATGCAGATTCCCAGCTTCTGGAGACAGCAGTGAAAATTCTGGTAGGCAACAACTGAACTAGCCTCTAATTTTTACCCTCCTTATTTTTTAAAGTTGCCTATTTACAAATTCTGGAAAGGTATTTGACTGAGAATTGGTACATTCCACTGCTTTGTAACCAGCTTCTTGCCCATCTTAAAATAACTCTTGCTTTGGATTACATTGGCTGGCATACGATTACATTTGTATCTAGTATTACAAAGAGTGGACAGACCGTTCACATTCACACAGTGGTTCACGGGAGTGTAGACTGATACCATATACAATACTATGAATGTGTTGTTTGTGTAGAGCTAGGAAATCCAAATTATCCAGTATAAAAGGCTTTCTTCATGCAGCAAGGCTAACGTATCTTAGCGTTATCCATTTACCTTTAAGCAAACGCTTTGTCTTAAGAGAAAAACAGTTAAACAGACGAGTTCATTTGGATCTCCTGTGTACCGTTATGAGATACTCCTACCCACATAAATAAAAGGTGAAAATGCCAGTAAAATCATTGTATCTATTGCTAAAATGATTGTGTTCATATGTCATTAATGACAATATTATGTATCCAGAGAAATTTGGATTTTGGGTCTTAATATTTATGTTAAGGCTCCAGGAAATCATATTTTGTATGGTTAACTTATGGCTTCAACCTGTATTCTACAGCCAGCACTACTGAGCTCAGATTAGCTTTTTCTAAAGGCCTCCTTTTACCTCAGTGGCCCAAAAGGTCTGGATTTGTTTATCTCAGAAAAACTATGTTATTGATCAATATTAGCTTTTGTAACAAAACCAAAGATTGATCCAATATTAAATGTTTACAGCTAATGATTTCGATTTTAGTTTCATAATACACCTGCATTTCATTACTTGGACACAACAGGACCAAAAGCACAGAAGTTACTGCCCATAACTAGTCCATTAGTCTAAGCCCATTTTACCCTCATGTTTGTGCACGCCTAAGTTCATGATGCAGTAGTGTCTTTTATTTGGTTACCTGCATATTTAAAAAGATCAATACATGCACATCTTAGGAGGGAGATTGAAAACCTAGCAAATTACAATCTTCTCATAAGCATACCTTGTTTAACCTTTGTCCTCTTCAGCAGCTATATGCCAGCCACCAGAAGCTTTTTTTTTCTATTATTTCAACTACCATTTTAAAAAGTGCCACGTGATATCCTCACTGAGGATACTGATACTGAGACTAGGGCTTTCCTGGGCTGGCTTACATTGCTACTGGAGTGCAGGGGAATGACCTGCCTCTACAAACTGTGCTGCGTTGCTTTCCTGCCTTCTGGGTGGAGTTCCGCTTGTACTCCTTTCCTTCCCCAACTTGTCTGCAAACACAGCTAACACGAAGTTGGAAGTAAAACATATCCCAGATAAAGGGCTTGTACCTCCCACTAGAGATAGGGAGGAATCGGACACCAGAGAGTGCCACAGTTCTGCCTTAGCATGCTCTTGGGGGCAACATAACTATCTGCTGCCCCTTCCTTGGGGTATGGTATGATTTGGCCACGTGTAAATAGTCAAAATGCTATATTTATAGGAAACACAATGCCTCACTGCTGTGATTGTTATATATAGAGAACAGGCCACTACTGGCATTTAAAATATCACTAGCTGGACAAGATAGTGCAATCAGAAAATAGCCTAAGCTTTTACCGTGATTCCGTGTACAGGCTTTTCATATCCCTCTTGCTACTTTTAAATGAGCTGAAACTGTCTTTCACTGACCTGGGGATTATTTGCTTCTTGAATAAATTAAATGTTTGACATTGACTCAAAATGAGTAACAGGCAGCTTTATTTTTTTCTTACTGAAAATCTTTGGGGTATTTTCATTTTTTAAAAAGGCTACTGCAAATGCAGTGTATTTGAACACTTTGTATTCCACACCACATTTGCCGTTTGTTGCACGTCTGCTTTTGAAAAGCAGTGTGATGTAATGTCATTCTTATTGCTAGTTAAAACCCTAATTACTTTCTACCAGAGTTTCAAAGCCAAGTTTCCACAGTTAGTTACCCAGGGTCAAGCCACAGACCAGCTAGTACCGTACTGCAGAAATGCAAGTTAATGAAGGATCTTTTTCCTCTCCTCTGCCAGCTACCCGCATCATTGGTACCAATGCAAGGAAGCAAGCAGGCTCTGCAAAGAGTAGGTCAGAAGCTTACAGGGAACGGGTGGGAATCTTCATCTGCTTCCTCCTTTGCTACTCCCTCCTCCCAGCCCATATGCAGAATTTGTAGCTATGCTGATGTGTCAAGACATATATGCCGGACTGGGTGTAGTTTAATCTTGAGCGACAGAGGAAACAAAGACAGACTATGACTCAGAGCAACAGTCTTCCAGCTAGGCAGCTCCAGGGCAGCTAAATGTACTTTCCCTTATTAGGCCAGATCATGAAACCTTGCTTCATTCTGAGTGGTACCTAATTCTGCAGTAGTATCACTGACTTTAATAATCAACTTTTAAAGTACTGCTTAGCAGAATGTAAGTCTACCTCTAGCTTTGCTTCTTTAAAAAAAAAGTTGTTATTAAATTTGACTCCACCTACTCTGACCAACATTGAATAGTATAACATGAGTCAGGCTCCATTAGCAGCAGATGACATGTTTTAAAAGGATAGCACCTGTTTAACTTCCTGTAAATTTTATGTTTTTATGACTGTGATCTGAATTTCCACATTGCCATCTCAGCTAATGAGGTGTTTTTGATCTGAATCGCTTTAGTGAGCTACTAAGAGAAACCAGAAAGAGCTAGGGCCTCACACCTCCCACAGACCTTGCTTATAGCTTAATTCTAAGAACCCATAGCTGATTTTCCCTCAATTTAAGTATTTTTGTTACATGATGTCAGAGACATGTCTCCTCAACTGAAATATAAATCCTGCAGGAGGAACATGTCACAGAAGTGAGGTCATACAGGAATTTTGCAGGCAGATAAACCTTCACACCTCTTCTGCTGGAATGCCTACAATGCTGCTCCAAAAGGTGGAGTAGCTGAATGCTTACAACACACTATGTATTCTTACATGGTGTTGTTGACTATCAAAATGAAACTAAAAGAAGAGTCAACCTTCTACCTACAACTAAACAGACAGTTCCCAGTCCAATTGTTATTTCAAAACACTTGCTGCATTACAATTTACATGCTATATTGTTATTTTAAAATAAAGAGTAACAGTTCTAGATGGCCCCTCTCAACCTGCCTCTTAAAACCAGGTTTTCAGATGGATTTAAACCTAATTTCCAATCTAATCTCATGATTCAGAGTATAATTCAATAAGTAATCAACTGCCTTGAGCAGCTATATTAAAGTTTTCCTCATATGCTCTAAACATATGCTATCAGGTAAAAAAAGATTTGTTCATTTTATAAATGCAAGTCAAAGGTAACATTTGGAGTTTGTTTAGGACTCCTTCCTCCCTTGCACTCATTCTGCACTGGTTTGACACTGCTGCTTTCATTTTACATGGATGTGGCTGAAGTATGTTTTATGTCCCTTACTTAAGTGTAAGTTGCTAAATACTTAGAACAACCACAAAGTATTGCTTAAGCTGTTCACAAAATGAGAGGACTACCTCTTAATCATATTGGCTCTATGAATACAAAGTGCATTTGGCTGGAAATTCAGAAGCAGTTGTTAATAAAAGGTTAATGACTTTGCAGAATAAGTCAAGATGCTGTAAATTTCTGTAAGACAACAGTAGATATGGATTTCTTAATGTTATAAACATTTCTGTTAAATGGTGACTCCCAGAGCAGAGGGAGAAAAAAGGAAAAACAAAAGGAAATTCTAAGCCAAATTCTTTCCTCAATTCACATATGCGATACAGCAACGACATTAACAGGGAGCAAGTGAAAGGAGAAAGGCACGTTTTGGTCTTGATGAGAAAGCAGCTGTCAGACTTCAACTACAATGGTGTACTAAAAGAAATCTCTATGTTTAGGAGAGTGTATTTGAAACCAATTACTGCCCTTGTATTTCCAGCTTATAAAATCACAAGACTAAATCAGGCTTCTATATTATTTTATTTCCCTCTTAAAATATAGCATCGAAGTCCTGCACACATATAAATATCCCTACAGTTTCTTACACACTTTCTATCCATCATTACTTAAAGTGCCCAACTGTGAACATTAAAAATAAAAACATTACTGTTAAGAGTGGCTACACTTATAGAAGGACTGGTATTCTGACAATGCAGGCCCCTGATTTTACAAAAATCACCTGCAGAAGAATACACCCTAAACACCACGCATCAATATTAACCCTGAAGTAGTTGGTTTGTTTTGTATCCCCCCTCCCTCCCCAGCTGATCTAAAAGTGATTAATGTACAGGGTTTGTTTTTGAAACATGTCTTTTACATAGTGTAAGAATAAAGGATAAATGCATTACTTTCTTTCTAACTCCCTCCTTCCCCCACAAAGTGTTTACTGTGTCCCAAGCTGCTATGTTGATTAAAAACCAGTTGAAAAGAGCTCTGGAAATGCATGCAACTTAAAATTCACTTAAACACACTTTAAGTTATAAAGTCTGAGAGATTTTAATGTCAGCATGGGGCTACGGTTCAGTTGGGTTATTAGATGTGTTTGTCGTGGTGGCGAGATTGGTAAACACTTCTTCCTTAGTTTCAGGCTGATGTCTTTCCATTTTGGTTTCCCCTTTAGCATCTTTATTACTGGTATCTCCCTTGCTCTTGACTACCACAGGTTCAATCTCCATTATTTCCTGTGGTGGCTTAGGCTCTGGCAAATTTGGCTGAAGTCCATCAACTTGAACTGGTTCTGGGACATCTTCTGCTTTCTGTTCAAGTCTTTCCAAAATGTTCTGGACCTTCCTTACACCATCTCTCCTGGCCTGGCGCACATCCGCACGACCCTCAGGGTCCACTGAGTCTAGGGCTAGCAACTCTTTGGTCAAATACTCTTCAATCATCAAGTATTTTTTGTCAGTTTTCTTGCCTTCAAAGGAGTCGACTGCCTGTTCAAGCATTTGTACTTTCTCCAGAATTGCCTCCACTTTCAAAACACCGGGATGCTTTTGAGGTTCTCCCGTTTCCATTGTCTTCGGTGTTGCTGCTTCTTCAGGAGGAGGCCGTTCCTGTGGGGGAACAATCTTAGCTGGGCAGGGAACCTTTTTATCAGCCTTCTCTGCCATGGCTGGAGGCTTCTGGGGTGGTAGTTTAGGATCCGGTTCTTGGTGGGTGACCTGAATTGGGATATATGGTGACGGCGCCTCAGTTTCGGGTGGTGGGACTGCCTTGTTTTCAGGTTTGATTTCAGGCGGTGGGGATGGTCTTGGTGGCTCTTGAGGTGGGACTTGTTGCTGAGCAACCTGGTGAACAAGGCAAGTTTGTGTTGAGATACAATGAACAATGCTCCTTATTTCCTTCTAAAGAAGAAGTAACCTTATATCCAATTAGATATCCAGATGATTAATCTTTCCTGTGCATTGCTGAATTTTACTGTTTTAAAATTTAAAAAGCACTGTGCTGAAAAGCTGAGTTATTGTTTTCAAGCTGTTGCAGACTACAAGCACCAATCGACTCTCAAAGACATTAAACTTCAACCCACCAAATCCTACCCATGCTCACCAAAATCAGCCCTACAAGCACTTTTGTAAGATAGGACCTTTGAGGAAAGCCCTCACCTGCATTAAGTCAGCAGGATTTGTTGCAGCTGACTGCAGCACAGTCAAGATTTCATCCTCAGTGTGTCACTAACTGAGAGCTGGTGTTTCTTGAAAAGCTAACTACTTTGCTGAGTTGTAATCACATTTTGGGCTATTCTCATCCTGTTCCTGTTTTCAGGACGTTTCTTTTTTCACCAGTGCTTATTTTTACTGATTTTACCTTTAGAGTATTTACAGGCAGAGGTTACTATGTCAATCTTATTCCACTGTAGCGATCAGAGACAATCCCTGGGATTACTACAGATCTAACAGTCATCAAATCAGAAATCTTTTGCAATTGAGATTGGTTTTGAAATCTTAGCAGGAAACTGGAATTTGTGAGATCTGTATTTTCCTTCCCCTGCCACCCCCTTCACTTATTTGTGCACATATACAGTGATTTTGGGAAGGTACTAGATCCAGCTCTCATGGATTTAGATGGGTGAAGTAAAATGCCTACATTTATATTTAAACCAAATAAGTAATGGCCTGCACTGACAATCTGTTACTGCTTTATCCATTAAACATAAAATTTGATTAGGGAGCTCAAATTCTCACCCGTAAAAACAAATCAGCATTATAACCTAGAATATGCCATTAAATCTGAAATCTTCATTGTCTTGTCCTAGCACCCAGGTTTTCAAAAATATTAACCTAATTCTGCTCCTGTCATTTTCAATGTAAAATCTCTGCAGAGAGGAAATCAAGGCTTGTTTTCATACACACCACCTTCCACACACTCACAGCTGTCAAATTCTTTGACTGTAGTTTTAGTCAGAATTTTAACATGGAAAAAGTGTTCAACGAGCAACGTGTTCTATGAGCAAGAGTGTGCTTCATGTAGGAAGAATAAAAAGCTCTAAGACTAGATTTTGCTGATCCTCTTTCTTTGTAACTAAAATTACTTTGTGCATCTGATGCTATCCTAAATGGTTCTGAGACATCAGTGAGGTGTATTTACATAGATACCACAAATCCCGTGGACCTGATTTTCTTCTCGCAAACATAATGCAACATCAGTGACCTCAGTGTAATTACATCAAATTATACTCTGATGAGAGGAAAATCAAATTGTGTGTTAAATCATATTTCAGTGATCCAAAGACTCCACAATCCTGATAGGTGGAAAGGCAGCTTGCTGCTAGTATATTATCTCAGTATCTCCCAATTTGTTTAAACACAGAAACTGAGACTGCTTTACATGCTTTCATGTACCCATCAGTATGAGCCAATTTTTCAGCTCTAGCCACACTGACTGGCAATTCCCTTCCCCATTCTACATACCTGGGGTCTGTCTACAACTGTCTGCACTCTGATGGGAGCTGGGGGCTGTATCTGGGTGGTAACTCTGGCCGGTGAACTTTCGCGGCTCGATGAGCCTCTCTGAGACACTCTGAATGGAGACTGCGCTCGTGTTGTCTTAGGCTCCCTCTCATCTGGTTGAATTTTGTGAAACACTGGTTGGTGGGCTTGGTATTCGCTCTGCTGGGCAGGGTAGTGTGTCTTCTGTGCCTGATGGTAGACTTGCGTTGGTTGCCGTTGGATATTTTCGTGGATCACGGGAATTGGAATATAACCACGAGGAAGCTGATGGCTTCCTGCATTGGGTCTGCCAGAGGACTGAGGGGAAACCGTTGGAGAATCAGAAGCTCCAGGAGATTGAGGCTGCCATGAAAACAAGATCCATTATTAAATTTTAACCATTTTTGCGCTCACAGTACTTTTGATTTCCAAAGAGAAAAGAAGGAGATGGTCATAGAAACTGAACTCATGTTTCCTGCACTTCCTTGTTTTTTTGGCCAAGGGCCTCACTAGACAAACCACAGAAGTTGTAAGAGCGCATCATGGTAACAAGTAGAAACCTGAGCTACAGCATTCCCAGCCCTCAAATGAGCAGGGAGTGGATGCTCTGTCAGAATGTTTGCTGCTTTTGCATGGCTGTTCCTGTCTAAACCTGTTAAATTTGAGGCAAACTAAAGTTAAGCAAACAAATTATATGCTGGAGACAAAAAACAAACCCCTAACAGAGGCACACATTTAGACTTCTGCTCCCGGTCACACTAACAGATTTTGTTTGGTTTGGGTTTTTTTTAAAGCATGTAATTCTATAGCAGGCTATGGCAATGCACATATGGCTACTGTCCCCTTTCCCCCCCTAAGACCTTCCAAGACCTTGGCACCAGCAGCGAGAGCTGCATGAGCTTAGACCTGCTGTTAGCAGGAGCGAGCACCAGGCTCGCTGCAGAACCCCGTTCCCAGTGTGTTCCAGGCTGTGGGGCTGCAATTTGGGGCAAGTCAGCTTATCTGCTCACAGCTCCCTCCCTCCTCCTGCCATGCCAATCCATCACCTTGCACCAACTCCAGCAGTTGTCAGGCTATTCTCTGACCAGTTTCACTCACGAAGTAAGAGGAAAACAAAAATTATTTCCTGACAGGTTTGTTACACAGCTCAGTGAAAGGCCAGGTCAGGCTGGAGCAGGACAACACAGCCAGAGGCAAGAGGAGGGCAGGCAAGGCAGGAGAAGGGCAACAAGACCCCTCTTTTGGTGCTGGTGAACTGCTCAGCTGCCCATAAAACAGCAACCTTAAATAAATAAATGCTGGCTTGTATTATGGTACCTGTCACTGCCACTACTGGTGGCCTTGTCAACATGGGGTTTAAAGGCACAATCACAGGCTCTGGTCAGTTGATACCCACACTGCACTGCCTAAGTTTGTAGCACCAAGTTCTGAGGTCCTCAGTAGTTATCTCAGAGGCCTTTGGTAAGAGGCATAGAAGACATGTTCCTGAAGCCACTCTGCATACGAGATAAAGCATATTCCCAAGCATACAGTGCTGGGAGAAGGAAAAGCTGAGCCTCTTGTCCTGGCACTGCATGGACAAGGCATTGTTAGTCAAGACAGCTGAGAAACCTGCTAACAGAATTTTAATTACATTGTTCAGACTCCAAACAGGTTTCAGAGCCACCACTGCTGAATTACAGACCTGACGATATATTTTCAGCTTGGTGAAGGCTGAATTTCCTGCTCATCTTACTTTGAACAAAAATGAGGTTGATATTTCCATATGTTACAAGAATACCAATTCTGCTAATTCTCTAGAGAGAACAGGCAAACCAAAATCCTACCTTCTGAAACACAAGCAAGCAGGGTGACTTTGTTTTAAAGTTCATAGTTTGAAAGTATTTTAATATGCCACTGAATGACAAAAATACTTTACAATTCATTTTTAAAGCTGTATATATGTAAATCTATACACTTAATACAACTGAAGTATTAAATTGGAAAGCAAAGATCACAGCAATACAACTTCTAAAATGGCCTGGGTTGTTAGCTAACTGGCCACTTTGGCTTTTCTCTTTCCCACATTGTTCTCTTCAGTCTCTGATTCATGATGCAGAACACAAGAGACTTGCCTGTATCCTCCGCTTGTGGAGGAACTGGTATAAACCCTAAAACAATCCTCCCCTGCTGCAGGACCTGCACAGCTCAGAAGCTCCCTCTTTACAGAAGCCATTTACATGCATTTGCTTCTGCAGAATCATTCCAGAATGAAAGCAGGCCACGCTAGAAAAACCTTACATATTTATGCTGCCATGACTGTGCACTTTTGCATTTTAAAACTCTGGAAATATTGGGAAAATGTAATCCTGTGGCAAGTTTGGCTTTCTGAAGGATAAACTACCCGTGTGACATTCAGGTCATAAATGCTGCAAAGACCAATGCAAACACACCCCAGCAATACTGACAAGTTACCTCGGGTCCGTGTGTGGCCGGCGCTTGAGCTGCTGCAGCTGCTGTTGTCTGTCCACATTGTTTATCTGTCTGAGAAGCCTCTGTCGGTCCCCTTGGAGGGGACTCGGGGCCGGCATAGGCCCCCCTTAGAGGTGGCTGCGCCTGCACCGTGGTAGGCACAGCTTCTGTCTTGTATCGCTGCACGCCAGGCTGCGGAGCAGAAAAGCACGGGTGCTGCTGTCTGCCATCAACGCCCTCGTGGATGACGGGAATAGGGATATAGCCAGCCCGGAGCTTGGGGTATCCCATGTTTCCTTCTCTTGCTGGTGGCTGCTTGGGGCTATCGCGAGATGGACCATTTGCTGACGGCTGGCCTTCCTAGAAGTTAAAAACATCACACAGCATTTGCTGGTAGCTCAGCTCAACACACCTGGTGAGAAAAAGCTGCCCTAAAGGTCTGTCCTAAAAGCAGTGTCAGCTGCGTATGAGAAGTTCAGACCCTCTTGGGGCCATGCAGGGCAGCTAACAGCAGGTGCTAACACTCCAGGTCTGCAGGGAAGAGAAGAGAGTAAGCTAAAAAAAATCTGCTTATGTATGAGTCTTTCACCCCCACTTCTCGTAAATACCAACTTAGCCTTTAAAATACCTACCTAATTACAACAGGATTTCTTACTTAGCGTACATTACTTGCATTTAGCCACCAGCCCACCCCCTTCAGACAGAGCTCCTCCAAACAAGTGTCTGTGGGACCGGAGACATTTCCTTAGCACCTCTCAGAACCCACCCAGTGCTACAGGTAACATCTGACAAACTTAACTTTCAGGGAAGCCTAATCCCATCAGAAGTGCAATGTTTGCTGGTGTTGTTCTTCCCACTGGCTATCTAAAGAGTTACTAGTGCCGCACGCTGAAGGATATATTCACTTTCAGCTATGGGAGGATCCAGTTCAGTAAATATTGAAGGAGAGAGGGGAAGACAGGATAGCATAATGAAGACGAAAACACTGAAAAGCAAGACAAAATAAATCCCTACATTGCCTGAGTATGCTCACTGGACAATGTCAAAGCTCTGGCAAGGGTGGAAGTGGCTTGTACTAAGAGCCCTCACAAGTCCTCTAGTAAGTTCTTCCTGCATCGGTCATTCTATTTTGAGGCCCCGCAAGGGCCAAGTTCCAGATGTATCTCTAAGTCAGATCATATAACAAGCACCTCTGTCATTCAGAGGGTAATGTCATTATTCAGTAAGAGGAGAATTTAATAAGGGGACATATGGTGCAAGTGTTGGAAACCCTATTTTTAAAGAGGTGTTTAAGCTGCAAAAATATTTACTGTCACTTCTGTACACATTAATATACTAATTCATTAAGAATTAACTATTTTACCAACCAGATTTTGAGTGTTCTTCCTGTATGACACTATCCCCTTAAAAAGTAATTTCTGAGAATTCCTGTAAGCAATGAAACCACAGAGAATACAGACTATTGTTTAGGTCAGCTAATAAAATAAAGATAACAAGTACTGAAAAGAACAAGTTCAAAGTCAGAGCCCTGATGTTGCATTTCCTTTTACTCATTTAAAAAAACCCTCCACAAACAAAGGAAGAATTCTGGAAGAGGCATAGAGGAGAGCCAGGCCTAGAAAGTTCGCACAGAGAAGCAATTTGAAGTTGGTTTTTCCAGTTGCAGAACAAGGATGATCTCATGCCAAGGTCTGCACCAGGATCCACTGCCGACAGATGAGTCATTTTAAATTCACCCTACTGGGAAATCTCATTCCTCTGCTGAACGCAGGCTGTCTAGGGGTTTCAGGACCCTGAGGACCAACAAGCATTTGCCAGTTCACTTTCTACCAGCATAACCCCAAACCTGCAGCACTCCCGGCAGCCATCTCTCCTGGGATCTGGAGGGACACGCAGTTACGCCAGCAAACTGCGTTTGCCGGATAATAAATTTGAGGTGCGCTCAGCTAGCAACAATGTGAGGCTGCGTCAGAGCCAAATGTCTGCCAGGCGAGCGGAGCCGAGCAGGGAGGGAAACTGATGATTCGACAGTCGGAAGAAGCACCTTGCCGCTCTGCGCTGACTCAATGCATTCTGCGCCTGGCGTGCACCAGCTGCTCGGCACAGTCTCCCTGACTGAGGGAGCAGGCGGCAGGCTGCGAGTGTAACCAGAGAGTTCACAGCCAGCCACCCCACCTACCAGCACAGCTCCCACGGCTATAAAAAGGACATTCACTCACTTCCAGCATTGTCAGACTCCCCACGGGAAGGGTCGGTGCTGGGAAGGGTTTAGGAGCTGGGTGGGCCAGCAGCACCTACAGATGCCCTGACATGAGAAGGCTCTCGGCCACGCTTGCTCCACTCCACCTGGGTGTACAACAAATCTGCCCTAAGGGATTAGTTGCCAGTTCCTCTCTTGGCATTTTAGGAGTCTGTAATGTTTTGAACTGCTCCATTTGGGGATAAACCCTTCCATCTCCTGGAGTAATCCACAATGATAAATCCTTGCCAAGGCTTCAACATGGACAGTGTCCCACCCCCGCCACTGGCCACGAAACCCCTCCTAGGAGTCTGACCACAGGCTTCCCCTCCCTTGTCTTCATTTTCAGACCCTTGGGACTGCCCTTGTTTTGAACTGTCTTAGCAACCTGAGAAATCTGCCTCTGCAACTTAAGCCCTGGTAAGATATACAAAAGAAGCAGCCCCAAACCAAAGAAAAATCAGGTTGGACTGCTTTTTCAAACCATTCAGTTTATATCTGAAGTGAAACTTTTGGCAAGTTTAATACTTTTTTTTTTAATGGAAACACTGATCCCTCTGTAAGAGCCACAGCATAAACTATACTCTCATTATCTGCCATTTATTCTTATAGCTTCAGACAACCTGTGCTGCTCCTGTGGAAAGTTAGCTTTTCAAGTTGGTCCTTTGCTCCAGGCTTTTTTTTTTCCTGTAGTCAGGTCTGCTAACCATGGAGGACTCTGTTTGTTTGTTTGTCTCTCTCTCTCTCAACAGTGCAGTCATATTGGAGCAGTCCTCAGTAAAGGAAGAAATGCAGCATCCCTTTTTTTCCCTTCACTGTCAGTGAGGCAGACAGATCACAGATTAAGGAAAGGTGCTCTCATGACAACTGCTTTCCTTGATCCACATTGTTCTCTTCAACACTTAATATTTAACTTTATAAATGGTTTCCTATGTTAGCCACTTTGTACCACCACATCCTCAACATTCCTTCTTTCCTGTTCCCTTTTTCCCCACCATCTCATATGTCCATGAACATACACAATCTGCATGCTTTGAGACGCCCTGCACTGAGGCATGACACTGCAGCACCGTGACCAAAGAGGCCTTGAGGTCAGGTAGATGGCTGCAAGTGGTTCAGGCTCATTTTTAGTGAGGATTCAGCACAACAGCAAGTGCACACGGACCCCAATACCCTCTTTCAGCCAAAGCAGTTCTGTTTAGGGCAAGGGAGCCTGCGTTTCCAGCCTGGACAAACATGTCTGGAACACTTCAGGAGAAGCTCAGGTGTGCCTGGGGACACTGCAGCAAGAGGGAGGAATGGAATCAAGCTCTGGAAAACTCTCACTGTAATGCTACAGAGAAGAGATTTGTGGATTCCCTCCGAATGCTTTAATTCCTGTTTCACAGGACCGCCAGCCAGGAGACCAAAACCGGCCATTCTTTGGTTTTATTTGCCTCCTATCCAATACAGTTCTGGTTCCTTCTATTAACAAACGTGTCATCTGAAAAAGCCCAGAGCTCACACTTAACACAAATCTGCGCAAAGAGATGACCAATAAATGAACAACAAGCCTTAGTCTATCATCCTTCCCAGTTTAAGTATAAAAAACAGGAACCCAACTCAGATTCCTGCATTAAAAAAACTGCAGTAAATTTCTCCTGCCCTCATCCAAGGAAACAAGAAGTTCTTTGACAATAAAATTGAGAGTAATTGTAAGCAACAGAATATCGATGAATTTTCACATAAGTAGCAGGACTGACAATCAGCACTGCAGGAATCCCAGCTGTGATCACACGCTTATTTTACATTTAAGAGACAGAATCCCCACAAAGGAGGGAGCACAAAAATGCAAAAAACTCCCTTGAGCAGCTCAGAAATTTTGACAACAGTCCTGGCCTACGCTTCAGGTAGCCTGAAACATCACCAGAAACTCAGACCTGAACCACCATTTCAGGAGGTGCCAAGCCAGTGTAAAGGAGTCATCATCACCAGCCAAATGGGAGAAAAAAAAGCATCGCTGTGTTTTGAACAAGTTGTGAGTGGGACAGCCAAGCCGTGCTGGGAGATCTGCTCAGGAAGACTGACAGCGCTCCCACCTCTTGGGACGAGGACATGCATTTCTGTTGTGAGGCCATCACCATGATAAATAAAGGTGCAGCCAGCACAAGTTGTGCAACTGGAAAAAACACTTCATACCCCCACATCCTACTCTTGGCTTCTCATGGGAAGGGCATGGTCAGGAGCGACACTAAAATCCTCAAACTTGCTCAGATTTTAAGGGAGTTCTGATGCTGTGCGCCATGGAATGAAAAAAGTGACAGCAAGAAAAAAAAACATAACCTTGCAACAAAACTCGCAGTACAGCTGTATTATCTATCTGGAGTGGATAATGGCATAACTCCTAATGTGCCCCAGTGACTGCTCAAGTGTTATTCCAGACTGAAACACAGAAACCTGCAAATTCAGTGACTGCTGATGCTAGCAAATTGTCACTGAAGTCATCCAGATGGCTGTACCAACAGAATGAAATTTGTCCAAATATTCTGTATGCACGCTAGATTACTTGAATAGTTGTACCGAACTTGGAATCTCCCTTTTGAGACTGCATAATACGTTTTTCATTCTTCTTATACTAATATGGTCTACAGAAAAAAGAAGTTAAAAAGTTTCGCTGCCATCACACTCCTGCATTTTTCTTGACCTGAACTGATATTATTTGTAGTAAATTCACTTCTCTAAAGCATGTATGTGTTATACACACATGTAGCACCTCTGTAGCTCTTGCAAAGCAGCAGTGCAAATATTTAAATTGTACTTGTTTTGTAAATATTATCTAGCAAAGTAGCACAAATTTCACAAGCATTACCAAGAGATGAAATATCTCTTTCCATATGCAAACCAAAGGTCTACTAACTTCAGTATGGTTTTGAACTTTTAAGCTGCTGCTGTAAAGAGTATCATGCAAATGAAAGTATTCTGGTTGCTCAAATGACTGAGAAAATGCCAGTATCTGACAAAAATCTGACTTGAGAGCACTGGATCCCATATATTTAGAAAGAAGGGAGCAGTATGACTCTGTTCCTTCACAACAGAATACAACTATATAACTAGAATAAGTGACTGAAATACAACTAAGTTTTCTTTGCACATATACTCAAATCTATTTTTTAATCACAAATTGCCATGAATAACCAAACAAGCCAGTAGTACCTAATATTCAAATCTAAGAATGATGTACCAATTCTATTTATTAAAAAAAAAAANGGCAAAACTTTCACCATTAGAACTGGATTCCATACCTGCTCATATTTTACTTTTGGCCAGACCTTTTTCATTTTTCTTCTCTGTTACACTAACTAGACAAATCAAAACTACTACACTAGCTTTGCTACTGATAGAAATCAACATATCCAAGTATTCCTTGTAACTGGATTAAAGTACTAAAAAGTTTCTCAACAGCGCTTTGTGTTTAAGCGTATTAATAGTACAACATTACCATAGAGTACATTTCCTTACTACTTCCCAGAGAACTATACAAGTGGGAGGGTGGAGAGTGATCTGCTCTCAGTGTTGACCCCTAACTGCCTACTGCCATGCTTCAGCCACTGAAGATTTTTACATTCCCGCTCTTTTACTCACAATTTGTGCTTAAATATATGCACTGAGCACATAGGCCAAGATATCATTAGCTAATGACTGCAGGAAGCCATGAATAAGCTTAGTTGCATGAGCTGTCTCAGTAGAACTTCGTGTCGGTCACATCATGTAACCCATTTATATGCCAAGCTGCTTTTGATGTTTTACTTGTTGAATGCCGAGTTGTATTTCCTAACATACACATGTGGAGGCAAATAGGCCTTTTGTTCTCTCTTGTAATTATCATGTTCTATTATACAAGTATTACATTAACATATGCTCTAACCAATGAAGCACAATGATGTCATTAGAAATAAATAAACACTATTAAAAATTGAAGGAGAAATCTAATCCTAAACTTTCCAGAACAGAGAGCCTTACTGCAGCAAATATGTTGGCTATCTTGCAGACCAATCTTGTTTCGGGAACTAAAACTGTTCTTTTTTGATCACTAAGATGATTCTTTCTCAGACTAAAATGCCTTGGTGCAGACATGACAACACTTGCCCTTTATGCCCGCGAGTGGAAGTCGGCCCATGCACAGAAAGCATCCGATGGGCCAAACTGAACATGTCCAGAGAAAGAAGCAATGACTGCTACGAAGAGCAGAGCGCTGTTAGGAGAGAGCTGGTATCACCACCCATCCTGTCAGCTTTAATGGACGGGGTTAAAGAAAAGCCCTTTAGAGCACTAACAGAAATACCCTTGTCAAGGGTGATGAGAATGACACACTTTGTTCAGTTATTTCTGTTCACTGCCTGCTTACCTAAGAAGCAGGTGGTCAACCTGTTGCCTTCCTGCTCTTAGCTGTGAGCCAGAAATTTGTAACCCGGAAGAAAGTACAAGCCTCAAGAATTAGCAAAACAATGCCCCATAAAAAAGGAGACTAAGTAGCTAACAATTGAAGAGTCAGCTGTGAATTTCACAGGTTATAGTCAGGGTCTACATTTTAATCTAATTTCATTTTGCACACAGCAGTTTTCTGACTTCACTTCCTTAAACAGCAATTTTCCGACACTATAAAAACCACTGGCTACACTGCACCCCATTTATCGAGTATAAGGCTCTGCCATCAGCCATAAAAACGTACTTTCGTGCTACCTGACCTACTGGGCGATGTCAGACAAGTCGCTTCACCACCCCATGTCTCATTTTCCTGTCTGTAAAACCAAAAAGGAAAAATAAAAAGAATCAAATGAACAGCTTCTGCAACATATTTGAAGATACAGCATTTTTCGTCTATAATTAAGTCATGTAATTTGTGCGAACAAGCCATTTCTTCTGTTTTATATTTATATTTAACTTGGCATAAAGAGAGGGCATAGCTGCCACAGAAAAAGCTGGAGACAGAGCTTACCTAGAGAGCGATACCGTCTATATACCCCAAAGCGTATTGGATTGTTACCTGCCTTATCATGGTTCAAGTGGGAACAATTCTATTTTTGCCATGTGGTTATGGAAAAGTCCTGCCTGTGTATACGTTGTAAGTGTTAAAAATATGGTTCCTAGGTAAGAAAGCTGCCACCTGGCACAAGTATTCTTCCCTTCTCCTTTAGGTAAGAGGTATGCTGTGCTGGGAGGTACATAGAACCATGCAAGACCTTCCTTGCTTTTCCTCTTGCATGATTGCCCAGACACTGCCGCATTATTTCTAGCATCATTTCTTCATGTTGCTTTCTCTTATTTCTGATTTGATCCACTCCTTGTTTTCAGGTTAAGTGGTATCTCCATAAATGAGTTCCCTGCTTACCATGTTCTATCAAGGAGGACTTTAAATAATTACACAAAGCAGCTGGGAGTCTGGACAAAGGCAGCACACAACCCTCCAAAAATCCCCTACTGATAATTTTACCACTCCTACATATTATGCCTTTTATATTCAGTACCTTTTTAATCCAGTAACTAATTTATTAACCTGACTGTGACAGAATGCACATCAGCATAAGTAATGTAAAAAACACTGCAGCTAAGAGACCTAAATTGCTACCTAGTCTTACATTCCCTTCCACTGATGTGAACCACTGCAAAAGACACAGAGTTTCACAGAGGCTGTGTCGAACTTTCAATGCGATTTCTAATTTGGTCTACCAAGAATTTTTCAGTGAACTTGAACGTGAGAAGTCAGCGCTCAAAAATAAGTTCACTGCTAAAGAGATGGGAATCGAGTGACTTAAGACTTATTTGGGGAAGCAGGGAGAAAAGAGGTGCAACAGTCATGAAGGGTGAGGATGGAAACTTGGGTGTAGTTAGTTGTTCCCCAAATACCAGCGGTGTAGTTAGTTGTTCCCCAAATACCAACACAGTCATCAGTAAGAGGGTAAGATGGCTTCTTCTTCCTTTGTTTAGGCCTGTGCAATCATTGTTGCAACCAATAAATATATCACTTTTATGACCGCTCCCAGACTTTGTGGCTGGCTGGTACAGCTTTTATCTCAAACCTAAGGCATTAGCGAGCTATCGATCATCATAATATTAGTTCAGCGAAGCTCAGCACAGTCAATTCCTTTGGTCTATTTTTAGTTGCACTATTTCCCATTGGGTTTACTGCATGTGGAAACAACATATGCAAGGGGCATCAATAAATACTTATACAAGCCTTGGTTTTGTTTTCTTCTTTAAACGTAATCTATTTTTATCATCACTTTGGGGAATACCAAGTAAACAATTTAACATTGTAAGACAATCTTGCAGGAAGTATGCTGAGCTGTGATGGCGTTAAGTGAACACAGAAAATACCAGCAACAGATAAGCATAGGAAATCAGTAATTCTACCAAAGAAAAGGTAGGAAGAAGAGTGGCATTGCTAATAAACACTTTTTTAGTAAAAGTATGCATATACATGCTTCATTATATTGATTGTACCTTATTCTTTGAGTGTCTTACTATTACCTAATTAGACACTTGAAGAAAATAGTTAAGTCTACCAAGAGGTTTTGTTAATAAATGTTTTTCAGTCATGTGCAAAGGCATGGCTTATTTCTCACTGGAGCACAGCAAGAGATTTGCTGTTCTTTCTCAGGAAGGTCTCCCTAGTCCAGCCTTATACTGCAATGATTTCATAGAAGTGACAGAGCTGAACATGCAGAGGAAGGACACCCATCCTTCATGTGCGTTAAAAAGGCCAGACTGAATGAGAAAATAAGAGAGCCATCTGAATTGATGAACGCATCTAAACTACATAGTTAAATGCAAAATCAAGGTCTGGTTCCATTGATTTAAAATGGCTTTGTCATGGGTTAAAATTTTAACTGATTATATATCTGGTACAGTTTACTGCAGTCAGCATAGTTACACTGATGTCAAGCCTAGAGTAAGTGAGAAAACCAAGATCAACCACTTGGGAAACGCGGGACTTCATTATTAATAGTGTCTCGGCTATATTACTTAGCTAAAAAAGCTCAGTTAGCTTCAGACCTGTGCTCTGTTCATTGTCCACTTACAGTGTAAAACCTCATTTCGTTGCCTAGGTCTCTTCAGAAAGGAACAAATATTCAGATAGAGAATATTGATGCATATAGTGTAAGGGTTACTTAAAGACCATCAACAAAAAATCGCTAATTGTGATCAACAACATCACTGGCTGATTTCAATGAAAGCAAGGCAGCGATAAGTCAGTGCAAGTTTGGTCTTTGTATAATTATCCTTGAAAAGATGCATTAAGTCTGGCACACACAGTCAGCTTCTGCAGTTCTCGTACCACCTCCAAAAGTGAACCCCAAGTTCTCATTTGAGCTAGACTAAGAATGAGGGAAATCAGAAAGCTGTTCACATCTAGTCTCTCTTTCTGCCTACATCTGTGATTTTGTCCTTCCCGCCTGTTTATGTTCAAAAAAAAAAAATCTAATGCCTTCAAAAATCACTGCTGGATTTGAAATTCAGTGTCAGGGGGTAATCTGTCTCCTTTGGCATTGTCTAGCTAAGAAAATATCATTTGCGAAGAGAAATACTTTCACTGGGCCTGATTCTGAGGCTTTGCTAAATAGTACCTGTTCTTGTGATACACACTTTAACAGTGTTAGAAGCTGTCCATTAATTCCAACAGATATTCTTAACTCAAGGCTCTGACAAGTGGCTGTATCAGATCGCAGTCACACGCAGCTTCCATCACCGTAAACCGGACATTTTTTCTTTGAGCAACATTAGACAGGAACTCCCCAAAATCAACCATTTTCCATGTTCATCTCTGGAAGCATTTCTCTCTCTCTCAATGAACGATCCCAAAGCATACACACATTCCTGCTTATAGCAAGCAGTAACAGATTTTCCTGTTTGGAAAAAAGTGTATCCCACAAAAGCCACTGAAAAGCAGGTGCAACTTTTTCTATCTGCAATAACCCTTGGAAGTTGGCAGAAGAGGCACTTTTCATTACCACAGATTTCACATAAAATAGGGGTGAAAATTTGTTGTGTTTCAGGCACCCACTCAAGCAGAGTACTGATCCCCCAGAGTACTTCAAACTGTTTTCACACAATTATCAAAAGCAGCTTAAATGTGACTTTTCTGTTAAATGGGTTAGTTTCAAGTGGTACTGCCATAACAAAAGCCTTTGAGTAAACAGCACACTTTTCTTCTCAAGTATGTTTTATGGTTATAAAAAACATACCATTTATTATTCTTATTGCTGTAACAGCCAGTGTTAACAGGTGCCTCATTATAGCAGGAAGATGGTGCCTCCAAAAAGGAGTTAAAGCACTTTTTCCTATGCCAGCCTCAGTAGTCATATTATCAAATTACATTTTTCTAAGACCTCTTTGTACTATTACTAGGATTATGTCATTTATTTATAGATCAAATGAACTAGCCCTTAAAAAACTGAAAAGGGGGGTTAATTTGTGATGGCAAAGTACGTCCCTTTCATTTCAACACCAGGCTGCTCTCACGCCGAGCTTTCAGTCTGCACTCACAAACTGGGCGAGTACTATTTTAAGAAGCATTAAGTTCTTAAAATAATAACACGTATTGAGTGCTTTGATCCTCATGTTTTATGTACGGCTACAGGAGAAGTTGCTCCAACAGGTACGTCGAAGATACATCTCCAAGACGGCCGGCATCTCCAGCTGCTCTGGTTTTTTACGCGTTTAGCGCACAGCTAAATACCATTCGGGGGGCTGCTGCTCAAAGCGGCAGCCAGCAGCACCTTCCCGCCAGCCCCCTGNAGGGCAGGCCAGCCCGGGGCGAAGCGATGCTGCTCGCCGACGAGCGCAAGCAAACCCCGGGGGAACCGCTTTCCCACCGGGCAGCTTCTGCTTCGGCTCAAGTTTCCAGCACTTTCTGCCTGCAGCCGCCGCACTGCTAAAATACCAGGGCGGCTCAAAGGGCTGCGTTCCCCAAACGGGCCGTCTTGCCCAATACCGGCAGAATTTGACCCGAAAGGGCCATTCCAGAATCACAACCGCTCGCTCTCCCCTCCGCGCCTCTCCTTCCATGGACATATTTGGACTAAGACAGGGCTTTTCTCTGAGCACGCTTAAGAACAAAACCAGACCGGACAGCTACTGAGATAGTTTGTGACCAAGGGGAAAAAAAAAAAAAAAAAAGGAGGAAAACAAAACTCGAGAAGTAAAAGTCCGGGCCGGGTTTCTTATTTTTTTTTAAGGGCATTCATTGTTGGGGCTGTTCGCAGCTGCGAAATAAATCAAGGTTCGCGTCTTCCCTGGCAGGCCGGGTGGACTTAACCAACTTTAAATAAACATTACAGGGCCGAGGTATCAAATGATTTAATGCACAAAAAAGGGCCTGCAGTGCGTCAGAGACAAAAGGCAGCTCCTGCCCTCACTGCATTGCCATGCGCCGAGGGGAGCGCCCGGCCCCCCCAGCCCACCCGGCCGCCCCCGGTCCCGCCGC
>WAAD01015212.1:54285-67395 GCA_013389945.1 Fregata magnificens
GGGGCGGCCCCGCCGCCCTTTGCAGGGCCGCTCGGCGGGGCAGCGCTCGGCGCCGGCTCCGGGAACGCGCGTAGGACGGCAAGTGGAAAACACGCTGCTCTGCTGCTCTGCCCGGTCGCTGCCGCAGCGCTGAGGCTGGGACCTCACAGCCTGCGTGCTGGGCAAGCGGTGGCCTTGGAGGAGCCGCGGCCCTCCGACCGGCGTAACGCGTCCCTTGGCGGGGGCACGGTCGCCCGTTAACGCCGTCCTGCTGCCCCGTGTAGTGAGCGAAAGCACAAAGCTCCTCCCCAAAAGCTCCTTGCCCCGTGACTGATAATTCCAGGTTATAATGGACAAACACCAAAAATAATGTTTCTTCCCGAAGAAGGGTGGGGGCAGGCATTGTTCTTCAGATTCAACTGGTTTGAGCTTTCTCACCTCTTTGCAAGTGTGTGTCTGTTGCACTTAGAAACACATCTAAAGGCAAAGAATGTGTCTGTGAGCTTTAAAATCATCTTTCTCCGTGGGTGCTGTATCAGCGTGTCATGCAGTCGGTGTGTTTAGTTTGAGGTAATTGTACTTCACAATTACACCACTCGTAGTCATCTGACAATCACACGAACAGCCACAGATGCCTGTTGATAGTTACTTGAAGTAGAAGACTGAATGCACAGCGTCCCTCAAGAGCAGGCGTTACCTGCTGCAAGGCTACTTGCTTCAAGGAATTCAAGGTATGCATTCCTCGGGGATAGATGCTCACTACCGAAGTATCTCTCACTTCAGAAAAACCTGCCTGTTCACACCCCTGGGGACAGTCGGGATCTCCTCCTGCTCCGGGCAGGATCAAAGGTCTCTCGACACTGCTTGGCGCCAATAGTCATTCATCTTTTGACAGAGTGGGTTTTGTCTGTCACACTGACAAACCTAATAATTGCTCAAACTCGCTCCTTCACTCCTCCAGCTCTTCCATCCTGCACATCCCTCACCTTCAGAACCCCACTGTGGTCCATCACGGCCCCGTTTTCAGCCCTTGTCGTTGTGTGGCTTTGACTCGTAAGTATTGTAAACCGACCATTTTTTCCCAGAGCATTTACTTTCAGATGCCTGTATCATCATCACCATTACTGACTTATCTGTTTCCTACAGCAACAAGTCACATACCTTGCGCGTCTCCCAATCAGTCCTGGACTGTGGTGCCTATCCCTGGACATATCTCCTACCTCCGCTACCTCTCCTGCTCTCTCAGTGACATGAGACCTCTGCTCAGCCCCACTAATGTCAGCAGTTGCCTCAAAAGACATAACATCAGAGATTTATTCTGCTTCCAATCTGTAGAGATCTGCAGAGGAATTTCACTCTCTGTCTCGTAACAGAAAGGCATGCTTAGACCATATGTTCTCTGTAGCATATGCCAGAGTCTTTGCCAAATCAACAAAAGCAGCTGATTCAGGCACAGGGGACACAGATGTTAAAAGGTCTTGCGGGAAAATTACTCTTGTAAGTGGAGGAAGTGATACAGATGGGGTTTGTAGCTGATAGAGACATGAAGAATGGGGTTTCTTTGTTTTGCTGCAGCTGACAGCTAACCATATACTCAGCAGAGGTAATGAATAAGGTCAGCAAGTAGGTGAAAAAAAAATAAAAGGAAAATTCAAAGGGGTATCTAACAGGCTTAAGTTAGATTATCTTTGTGAGGGCATGGCCTGCTAAGAGACGGAGGGGATTCTCTTTCACAGAAATTAGCATGGGCTAGTGGTTCAGGATTCACTTGAGCTGCTGCAGGAAAGAAACCCACGGGTGGACAAGCATCCAGCTGGAGAGAGAGCAGTCTGGGCTGAGAAGGAAAAGCACTTTAGTGATTGAATTTAGTTGGCTAGACCTCATGCTTTTTCTGTTAATTAAATTGTCTTCCTTGACAGATAGGTGTTAGCCTGGTTTCTTGTGAAGGTGAAGGGACTCCCAGCAAGGTGGGTTATACGGGATAGCAGTACAGGGATTCACTTTTTGCTCTCTTGTACTGTGCTATCGCTGGGCCATAACTGCAACCCTGAGGCAATATGGCTTCTAGTTTATATTGTCATTAGCCATATTTCAGATCAGAATGATTTATGGAAATGTTCATGTAAGGAATACTGCCAAGCAAAAATCTTGGGTTCAGGAACATTTGTTATTAAGATAAATTAGTCTCTGTAGCGTCTGGCTAATTTCAGATGAGACTCCAGGCTCAAGGTCTATATATTCCATTTCAGAAGGTAAAACAATCAAGAAGCATTTGCTATTTTTTGTCTTCTTCATATAGGCACAAACACAGCACTCCTGACTTCTCCAGGTGCCGATCTGCACAGTGCTTTGCGCACCCAGGAGTACCGGTCTAAGCATTTGCTCCAGGGTGTTCCATTACAACTAGAAACTGTGTAATTGTAGTTACCCAGAGTTAATAAACTCTACAGGGTCTTCACGTGTTTCTTTGTCTTGCAAATGGGCTGATTCTAGGTAAATCAGCTAGAAAATTATTAGGCTTATATGCACCACTGGATTTCTAAGGAGTAACCCAGGACCCCAAATCAAAGCAAAGCCATTCCTTCCTCCAGCCATCAGTTGCATCATTTCTCAATTTTGACCTTAGAACTGCGGAGAGAATTGGCCTCAGCTTCTGAGTTATACGATGGCCTGTGGTTTCCTGAGTCTGTAGCTACAGCTACTTTCCAGAAATCTCAGGGCAGCGTATTAGCTAGACAGAGTATGGACCACCCTGGGGAGATTCTTCACTGCATGCTGCCACATCTCCCTTGGTGGATGGATCTGTAGATGTCTGCAGAGGTGATCTGCTTCACCTACGGTTCACACAAGGTCTCTGATTACAGATCTGTCCAAGATGGTCGGGCAGGTTTGTGTGGACTGTCCTGCTGCAGAGAGCTCCCTCCTAGAGGCACTCCAGCTCTAGCTCAGGTTGTAGGAAGCAGTGCCCTTGTAACAATATAATTGATATTCATTGCATAAACAAGTAGCTATCTCCGGTGTGTCAGGAAACAACATGTCTTGTGGTAAGCTCTAAATTGGCTTTCTCCCTCCTGCGTACCCGTCGCAATTTAGCAGACCACCTGAACAGAAAAGGCACTATTAATCAGGACACTGAGTTGAAATGTTTGTTCTAGATCAGGTATCGTAGAAAGCTGTTATTGATGAACCTGTGGGTAAGTGATCCATATGGCACGTGTCTAGTGCTGTATTTCTAAGCAGGCGCCAGTCCAAGTTCTCTGCTGGATGCATTTAAGGTTGAGTCATATGAAAGCTCTGTTAATAAATGCAGAAAGCACATAGAGTTTCTCAGTCTTCAGATTTGAGAGACATGATGAATTTACCAGCATGATTTCCATCGCCTGATGTTTCATCCAAATCCAGAGTATCAGTAACGAATAGCCCAGAACTTCACTGGTTGCATTTTGAATATCCTGCTCCAGGTATATGAATCATTTCAGCTAAAAGCAAAAGAGTCTCCACTACGGATTCTCTGCTAACTGTAACCAGAGAAGTGGAGACGTTTGGCTTCACGATTTGTTCAGAATTGTGGACTTGTTTGTATCAACAGTATGAAAAAAGAGCCACTGATACAATTGGGCCCCACATGTCAGAAAATTAAAGATGCAAAGCGATTGATAATCTTGTACTAATCTGCCGCTTACGCTGCAGACCGCCTTTGACTTGATTTTCAATGTTTGTTTGGTTTTGTTAGTGTAACTGCCAATGAAGTACACAGATATCCATCTACAAATGGTCTGATCTCAGGCTGACTGCTGTACTGGTGCAGACATTGTATGGTTCATATAGCTTGATCATGTCATCTGCTTACTGGAGTTACAGTAATAGTATGCAAATTATTTGATAGATAAATATAGTTCCTATGAAGTTGAATAGAAAATGCAAAACACTAATAAGAAAATAGAGGGCTAAGTGTACTGTCTAATTGGAGAAAAGCTTTTTAAATGTGCCTGTTGCAATCACAGTGCAACTACACTAAAGTCTGGGCGTTCACAAAGCACCTACTCAGATTTCCAAATTTCAGATTTTTTGAACCTGAAAAAGACTCCAGAAGCTAATTCCACTACAAATTTTTTTTTCTTTTGCCTTTTTATTTCCACCTGGAATGCAACCTGCCATAAATCAGGGAGCGAATCTGGCTGTGAACACAGCGAAAACAGCTTTAATTTCTGTGATCTGTATGCAGAGAAAGCAAAATTCAATCCAGAATATAGGCAGCAGAAGACAACCTGGATTTTTAGAGCTCCTCATTTTCCTAATATGTTATGAATGGCGTATGTAAGCTAAATTAATATTTACAAAATAGGCATTGTTGGTTGACCATTCCCTGTTCTTCCCAAGTCAGTCAGACAGAAGCCTAAGGAGACAGCTCTTTGGTGTAAGAGGTGTCTGGGTCTAACCAGGGAGCAGGATAACCTTGCCTGCCTTCATTAGAAATCGGGAGAATGACTTAGAGTCAACCTCAGCCGGCTTTTTTAATTGCTGCAGTGGTCATCGTTCATTAGTATTTACAGGCCTCCACCTAGTGGATAAACTGCTCTTCTGTACTCAAGGCTGCAGTGACCCAAACGTACGTTGGGTTACTTTTTCAAGGTTTACTAGGAAATCTCAGTCCAAAAAAGAACCTTTTCCAGAGCTGAGCATGTCCAATAGCAGGCATGGTACAGAGGCTGGGAAAAACAGCTGAAAAGGGAACTTGAGAACCCTCTTTCATCAGTAAATTGATCCTTTTATAAGCAGTAGCAGAATATGGCACGTGTGGAGGCAGAAGGATTTCTCCAGTTTCTGGGGGTACTGCAACTGATTTAATTATATCAGTGCTCTGTCCCTAATCATCCCTTCAAAATATTTTTACGCCCTTGAATTGAAGAAGCAGATGCACAGCTGATAGCATCTCTGTCTCTCTCCCTGGCACACTGGAGTCTCAAAGGAGGCAGCAGACTAAGAGGGAAAGAGAAACAAATGCATGTCCTTTAGTCTCTTCTCCTTCTGGCTCCCCTTCTTGGAGCAGCGTCTGCCTGGGAATTCAGCTTTGGAAGCGCTAGCATTTCCTAGCCATACAAAGAGCTCTTTGGGTCCATGCCAGGAATGCAACCCCTCCACTTCCAGGAGTGTAGTTGGCTGCTCCAGGCTGGCTCACTGATAAGAGCAGTTGAGAAGAGTGGGAAGAAGCATTGGTGCCTCCCCCCCGCTTTCTCTTGGGAGCTGCTTCCAGCTGAGCTCTCACTCCAGGCCCCCACCAAAGCTACACCACGGCTGCGCTACCATTATTGCTATTTACCTATGTAGGAAATCCATCATTCAGGGGTTCAACAGTTGTATCGGCAGGATGGGCAAATGTGAGGTGGAAAGTTTCTGGACACCGTTACTAGTTGCATCAACTACCTGATCAATGTAGACATTTACACATCTACTCAATGCTGCAAACAAGTGAGCAGGTAAAACTAAAACTCCTGGGTGGCCCAGAACGTACACGTTATTTTAATGGAGAACATTACCTTGTCTGTGCTGAACTTTGAACTAGCCAAGAACTCAGGACAAATCTTCACTTGCACGATAACCTTCAGAAGATGAAATTGTATACAAAACCATGCATATAGGTATACCCATGAAAAAGTGAGTTTTGCTATGGTGAATTTTAATGCAGAGTCTTCAGCAGTAAGGAAATCCAAGCAGAAAATCCTAGTCTGCATACTCCTGAAAAAAAACAAAACACCATTCAAAGGAGGCATTTATAAAATTCTCCTGATCAGAGGAGTGAATCCTACTCATTATAATAATTTTCCTCTAATTTCCTTGCTAATGGAGTTGGGTAAACATCCCATCTCTAGCAGTGGCTCTGACTCATCTTCACATGTGAATTTAGATAGGATGGCTCAGTGATTACTGCTTACACCTATCAGCCTTGTCTCCTGCAGCATCCTACCCCTGCAACAGGGACACAGAATGAAACATCTCCGCTACGCTACAGTCCACAACCTGCAGATTAATCTGAACTGCCACTAATTTCCTTCTTAAATTAGAACAGAGGACTGTAATCTGTAGCTCTTGATCACATATTATCTTCCTCCGCCATCCCTGCTCGAGGGTCAGTAATGCCTGATAGGGCAGAGAGGGAGGAAACCCAGGACTCCACTTCTGCTCAACTGGCTGAGTCAGAACTGCATCTCCAGAGTTTCAGAGGAAGACTGAAACCTGGATAATGCATAAAACTTGTAGTTCATTGCAGCAGTAGGGGAATACTTTCCAAACTTAATCAATTTTCTGAAACAGAAGATTAGATGATGCTTATCTTAGTTTGCAGAACTGCTGCTGTTATAAATGGTGATGACAATCTTTTTTCCCCCTAAATTCTGGTCTGTAGTAGCTAAAAAGATTGTTTCCAATCTTTAGCTCATTTTAACCAGAACAAGACTCTTTTCCTTTCCCAGTGTTTATATCTCTAAATAGTCCAGGGCACTGGAAAACTAGATTTTTGTTTCTAAGTGCATATTGCAAATTTTCTCATATCTTTCTATATTCTCTTATTTTATTTTATTTTATTTTTGGCTGAACATTATCTATTCTGTATTCTTCTCTGGTTTAAATATCACCTCTATTAAAAAAAAATTACAGACGGTGCAAAACACAAAACCAGTGGATCTGATTTCCAGAGGGTTATGCTGGCATGGAAATATCCTTGCTAAGCTTTAGGACAGCACAGCTCTCCTTTTGTTCCCTGGTGCTGGGAATGTGGCCTGGCAGTTAGCTGCAGTAGATCACTTCCAGTCTTCAGCAAATCCTGAGTTGTAAAATAGTCTGCCTTGGCAAGGTGAGCGAGCCAGAGAACAAGTCTGCTGCCCTGGTCTCTCCTTCCATCCCACAAAACCTTTTGAGATTTCTTAATTGTCGGTGATCTTCATTGAGAAGGAAATCTTTACTTTTTTTGTCTTTGCGTAGGAAAATTAGAATATCATCCCAGAATAATCCCATGCTTAGGGCAGTCACTGGATTGTGGTTCAAGTCTCTTGGCTCTTACCCAAATCAGAGACTTTAACCTTTATTTATTACAGCCCAGCTGAGCTTTATACGACGAGATCATTGCATGTGCTTTTTCTGTCCTTTCTCTTGTCTGAAAATTTTACTATCAAAGCTCGTAGTCCTGAGAAAAGTTTGGTTCTAAGGAGTCAGCAGGTTTGGATGAGAAAGTTTGGGATTTTTTAAATTCCTTGGACCCTCTTGAATATATTCTTTTTTAGCCTGGTCCCAACGAAAAGGTGTTTATGCAGTCCTGCTACCTGTCTGTCAGTCACTCCTTTGAATCCATGGCCACTTTCCCATAAATTTGAGCAATTGCATCCCGATACTCTCCATGGGAATCAACAGCTGGGCAGAGGAGAGAAACCCATACAAACATCTCCTGCAAAGGAAAGATGATTAGAAGCCAGCTGCTCCACAGCTGGTCGCTGGCTACTCAGCATGGGCATAGCCCCGCCATGCAATATGGTATTTTTGCTCAGTGGAGAGGTTAGCAGGAGCTTGGGAGAGGAAGAGAGATTATAAATGGCCAAATACTCTTTCTCATGATAAACTCAAGCACAGCCATATTTTTAATGTTAATGGTGTTTGTAAAGGCTATCTCCTGTAAGAAGGTGAGTGTGCTCCATGTGCATGTGTTTGATAAGTTTCTTTTGAAGACGTCAAAACGTGGAAATATATGCAAAAAGCTAGCTCCATATCTGTGTTTGCTGAAGTCCGTCCTCAATAAGGTACAAATTTTTGCTCTGAAAAGTACGTATTAAGCCTTTGCCCTCCACTGCTTTAATCAATGGGAGCAGAACCAAATTCTGAGACTGAAGTTCTGCATGTTTCACCAAGCTTTCTAGCTCCTCATCTTCAGTGGGAGCAATGCCAAGTCTGAACATCCAGGAAGAACTTGCAAGAGAGGGAACTGAGCACACAAAGTTTGCAGTAATATCAAGCAGGCAGCAAGACTCAGTAGAGTGATAAACAGTTTAAAAGATAGACTCTTGCATGACTGAGCCCTTGTACTGAATACACACTTAATGTAGTGTGGGATACTGTAATCTAGTAGTGTCTAGACAAATACACAGTTTTCCTTCTTCTCTAACATGAATGCAGCTAGAAGATTTCCCAAAAGAAAATACATTAAGAGAATTTCAGGTTGCAGGTTTACACACTCACTAGTCAAAGAATAGCCAGGTGCATTTTGCACAGAATCCCGATCCTGTTTTTATAAAACACAGTTGTCTGTGCACACGGTTCCTCTTTCTGCCTGTTCCAGGACTAAAATCTTAGAAACAAAAGTAAGAGTCTTTGATGCAAGGTTGTACATTCATAGCATGGTGTATTCATGTGACAGGTAATTATGTTTTAACTGCACAATCAATGAGACTGTAAAGAAGACACAGGAACCTACTATAATATTCTTGTTCATCATCATTTATCATAATTAAACAAAAATGTTGAGTGATTATGAAATATGCATAATGGACACAAATACATCTTTAAAAAAATTAAGTCTTATGTCAGTAGTTTGGAATAACATCTCTTTTGGTTCTGAACAGGCAAATAGAGGCATATCTTATACAGTTCCGCATCATGGTTTTGGTACAATAAACGCCTGAACTGCAAGAATCAAGGCTTGGAGTAATTGTGATAAGCAGATTTAAGAAAATCATGATGTAGTCCATGTGGTGGGAAATTTTCAACAGACTGAAGTTACAGCAACTATGTGGTTTATAGTTTGGTTTTGAAAAATAATATAACAGTTGTCAGTACATCTGGCAAGAATTTGTTGAAACTTAAATCCTGTAACCTCACATTCAGTGAAGTCCTGAGTAAAAAGGAGGGTCGGAATTGGCTCCTCTGGTTAAGATTACCAGAGCTGCAGACGAACAAAAGGGACATTGGGACCTGGTCCATCTTCCATTCACTGCTCATCAAGCAGATGTCTTCTGTTAAGATGTCCAGCGAATCATATTCTCTCAGATTATTTTTGCTCAGTTTAATGACAGAAATGAAGACACTGTGAACATCCTAGCTTTTGAAAGCAACTCCAGTTAAGACAGAGATACAGTGTTCAAAGTTTCTTTTTGTTAGCTTCAGGAAAGCAAAACTGCATCAGTCTATTTGTGTTCTTAGCTCACTGATTTTGTCAGATCACATTTTGCTCCTGTTAGCCCTGTGGGATCACATCCAATGTGTTTTCAGAGTTTAGACTATGATCAAATAGGAACAGTGTGACATAACAGAAGGTTTTATTTTATTTTAGGGTACGTGTCTGTTTTCTTGTTGCAAACTATGAGTTGACAAATAGATGACAAATTCTGGATGGCATTTGAACTAAACTTTCATTAAGCTGGCAGCGTCTTTATGTTTATTTTTGGTGGAATGACCTTTCGATGCGTAAAGGCCCTAGATGCTTCCTGATTAAGTTATACTTCCACATGAGAAACACTTTCAGCTCAGAGGAATTATGTGGGAACGATTGATGAAGATATCTTCTGCTTCCTCACAGCCTCCTGCTCAAGTTGTAAGAAAAATGGGGGGGACGACACATGTTTACCTGAAACATAAAGCTGAAACGTAATTTGCTTTTTCTTAGTTGCAGTTCCTAGTGCTGTCTGTCATTACAACCAGATGTTTTAGAAGAGTTGATGGGGTCGATGAGCTACATGAAAAACCAGAACTGACTCTTCTGGTTTTGACCTGTAGGTAAGATTTCTTCCTCTCAGAGAAAGGTAACTGATGTTAAAATAAAAGAACATTTCAGTGCAGCTAAAATAAAAGAGCATTTCAATGCAGCAAACCGAGCCTTCTTTGTGTTTTCTCATTTTTAAAATTTTGAATCATTTGACTGTTCTTTTTCCATTTACTTATGCATTACTGTTAATTAGTTTCCATTGCTCAGTTCCCATACTGACCTAGCTCTGGTCTCCTACCTGTCTGCTGTGAGGAAAGAGGCTTGGGTATGTCTGTACGTGTGTGCTTAGAAGTTGCAAAATTCAAATAGCTCAGACTATTAGCCCTGTCTCGTTGTAAACATCAACCTTTCAGCTAAGTCAGATGAAACATAAATACATTTCATTTCGATAAAGCATTAGGTGTCTTGGGGGTGAAATAAAAAAAGAAAAAATCCAAAAAAAGCAAGGTCAGGAGTGGAAAGCATGTTCTCAGGACATGATTTAAGTTCAGGCTCCTTTCCTGGTTGTACTCCGTAATTCTATGCTAAATCCCAGTTAGCTCACAGGAGTCTGACCAGTCTGACCAAGGGCTGGGTAACAGTCATGAGGAGACCTCTGAATTTTGCCCCAGGTGTTTCTATTACACATCTGAGAGCTTCCATATTTGAAGAGTTATTTTAAGTCTCACTGCACCTGCTGTTCTTTGGAAGGATAATTTGATCCGTAAAGGAAGACAAATTAATCAGATTTAAAAGAGGCTGGATATCAAGACTAACCCTCTTGCTGTTGAAGTGAGGATGACAGAGAGCTAGAAAAGATGGTATTTAAGTCTTGTTTCCTTCCCCCTGCTTCTCAGCAGGGCTCTGACCTGGCCGTCCCGCATCTTACTGCGTCACAGCAGCAGCTCTGCGTTGTGCTGGATGAGAATAGCCCCTCAAAGACGCTCTCATGAACTGAACTCACAGAAGTGTGCTGCGCCCCAAATTTCTCCCCTCCTGCCCTGTACCTTCCTTCTCGCTTCTGGGAAAGCAGCGGTGCCAGAGGCTGCACTGGCTTCTCCCTCCCAGGGTGTCCCTATTCCTAATTCCACACTGCCCTCCTAGGGTAGCTTGCGCTACCTTCCAGGTAGACCTCCAGTGGTCTAAGGTAATGGTTAGGAACTTGAACCTTTATTGTGTCTTGATTTCCTCCATAAATCTGTAAAATGCAGGTTCTGTAGAATAAAAAAAAAATTAAAAACCATTTTGATTTTAGAGCTGAGGTGAAGACAAGTTAGCAAACCATCTCTGTGAAATTTCACTGCCACAGTACAGCTTCCAGACTTGCTGTATGTAAATAAGAATAAGGTATGCAAGCTAACAAGTTCTATTAGATAAGCTGCTCTGACAAAGAGATAATTCAAGAGGCTAGTCCAAAACAATTCCTTTGCTAGACTCTATAGTTAGTGAAAAGTGTTTGCAGGGAATGTTGTGCCATCAGCTGCCCACTGGAGTAAGTAGAGTGGTGCTGGAAAACGGAGATAACTGGGTGACCACAGGTTATAAATGTCTTAATTTCTCATTTAACTCCTTTATCATTTGATAACTTCTTCATTTCATTCCTAATGCTTCCTGCCTTCTTTGTCAGTCATAGGTGTGTTGAAACAGAGGGCTGCTGACTTGGAGCATCGAGAGACTTTGTTTGATGGCAGTTTCAGATGAGAATTGCTGTATCTTACTTGAAAATATCACTGGTTTGTCAGGAGATGGGACATATTAAATATCTCTATAGACTTAAGTTTCTGTTTTCCATTTATAATACAAATTTAATGAAATACAGATTTGCTGAAGGTTCTTGTTATTAAGGAATGCTTCATAAAAAAAGCAGTAAAGCAGTGCTTTAGAGAGGCAAAACACACATAAACGTTAAGTGTTAGCTCTCATTAAATGGTACATGTGGCTGTTTGAAAAAGTCTCTTGCACAATCAAGAAGTGTCCTCAAGCGTGTCTATATCAGTAAAGAAAACCGACCAAGTAGAGCTGAAAAGATGATACTTTCACTACAGCACTACAGCATTGTGTTTGTCCGAAAATCAGATCCACTTATTTTGACCTCATTCTCAGGTAATAAAGCAGCTACGAGGTATCATTTAGCTCACATTACACTCTGTCCAGATGCACTGTCAAAACTTCTCGCTTAAGCAAAAAAAAAATCATTTAACTCTGACAAGTGGGATATAGCGCTTGCAGTCGATACTCTGACACTGACTTTTAAGTGGAACAATACGTTTCAATCAATGGGGAGCTCTGGTTATAAGTAACTGACAAATTTATTTGCAATCTTTTGGACAAGTAGGATATTGATTAGAAAGAAACATTTTAAAATCAGTCAGCCTGAACAATTTTTACACAAGGATCTTCAAGGAGTGGGCTGAAGTTTCTCATCCTGCTAATACTCACAATAAATTCTGGAATAGTAGGGAAATTCCAGAAAATGGATTAAACGCAAATATTGTGTCAAAATTCAAAAAAGAAAGAAAGAAAAAAAAGACGATTCATGTAACTAACCAGCTCTAAATAAATTAACAAAAAGGCCACTTAGGATTCAGTACCTAAAAAGTGGTTGTATGGAACATAAGACTAGTCAATAGTCCTCACAGCATTTTTTAAGGAGATGGCTGCTTTGGTTGATAAAAATATAGAATCATAGAATCATAGAATCATTAAGGTTGGAAAAGACCTTTAAGATCATCGAGTCCAACCGTTAACCTAGCACTGCCAAGTCCACCACTAAACCATGTCCCTAAGCACCACTTCTACACGTCTTTTAAATACCTGCAGGGATGGTGACTCCACCACTTCCCTGGGCAGCCTGTTCCCATGCTTGACAACCCTTTCGGTGAAGAAATTTTTCCTGATGTCCAGTCTAAACCTCCCCTGGCGCAACTTGAGGCCGTTTCCTCTTGTCTTATCGCTTGTTACTTGGGAGAAGAGTCCAACACCCACCTCACTACAACCTCCTTTCAGGTACTTGTAGAGAGCAATACGGTCTGCCCGCAGCCTCCTTTTCTCCAGGCGAAACAGCCCCAGTTCCCTCAGCCGCTCCTCATAAGACTTGTTTTCTAGACCCTTCACCAGCTTCGTTGCCCTTCTCTGGACACGCTCCAGCACCTCAATGTCCTTCTTGTAGTGAGGGGCCCAAAACTAAACACAGTACTCGAGGTGCGGCCTCACCAGTGCCGAGTACAGGGGCATGATCACTTCCTTCGTTCTGCTGGTCACACTATTTCTGATGCAAGCCAGGATGCCGTTGGCCTTCCTGGCCACCTGGGCACACTGCCGGCTCATGTTCAGCCGGCTGTCGATCAGCACCACCAGGTCCTTTTCCACTGGGCAGCTTTCCAGCCGCTCCTCCCCAAGCCTGTAGC
>WAAD01015212.1:73054-91528 GCA_013389945.1 Fregata magnificens
GACGCGGGTCTGGGTCCGGTGCCGGGGGGGCTGTGGGCGCGGGGGGAGCCCCGCTGCCCGGCCTGCGGGCACAAGCCTCTCCCGGGGTCGCCTGTTCTCGGGTCGCCTTCACAGCGGTCCCGGCGTTAGGAAAGTTCTTTGTGTTCTCCCTGCGGTGGGTGGGATGGGGAACGCCGTAAAACGAGGCTCTCTGTAGCGCGCAGGATAGGAGCAATTGCTTTTCCCTCCAGTATTTCACAGTGTGCTTCAGTAGCAGTCTCTTGGGCCCTGGCAAAGAAATAACTATACGTTGGCCGTGTCTCTCTAGGCAGTGTTTAATCAGGTGGTGGCTGTCATCTGCTTTCAGTTTAAAAATATAAATTTGAGCTTTTTTTGGTTGCTGTTGAGTTCTTTTCAACTCTGCAGGTATAGTTTTGATGGGTTTTCTTTGTCCTGTTGACTTATATGAGCGGGGCTAGTATGTATGATTAGGCACTTGAGAGCACATAATTCTCTTGTTGATTATTTTAACTAGTTCATAGATTTTCAGTTGCCAAAGGGTGTTACGTGCTGTATGAACAGTACAGTGTTCGGGCTGTCCGTATAAGAAAGGCAGTCTCAACAGTACGGCGTTCAGGCTGCCCCTATGAGAAACACAGCTCAAGACAGTGCAAATGAAATGTTTGTCTATTTAGTTTTTGGGACAGTAGCCTTCAGAAAGTCTTTCAAAGATAATTTGGATTGAAGGCCACTTTAAAGAAACTACTGAAATGGAGTAAAATCTCTCTGAATTGCTTTAGTTTGTTTCCACTACGAAAATGATGACTTGGCATTTAAAGCTTTTCAAGGCAATTTGTGCTTTTTCTCCTTCCTATGTCTGCGAAGTTCTTTTAACTTGTTTATGGTGTAGTGTAAGTACTTACTTAGTCCTTGCTCCCTTAGATGCGTAATTTGAATAAGCCCATCTTAAATGCTTTTTGTGTTGACTACCCAAATGGTTTGAGTTTGCTTGGCCTCGATAGTGGATGTAGTTTTCAGAGTGTTGCTTTAGAATGAGAGGAGGGAAAAGGGCAAAGGTACACAGCGTTTTACTCATTTTTATTTTCAAAGTTCCTCTCTTCCTGATTGGCTCCTCTTTTTTTAAATAAGTGCTATATCTAGACTAAGTTTTAAGTTGTTCCTTTTTATCTAGACTAAATTTTAAGATGTTCTTTTACTGCTAACAAGTTTTGGTACTACATTGGGAGTGGCTTCTTCTTACTAACGCATCCATTGATGACCTGACTTAGCCCATAGTCACTGACAAAAAAAATTACATTTGTACTAAAATGTCTGAAATAGCATCTCTACAGCTGCCCAAGATGTTTTATTGCACACGTGACTCTCTAATTTGTCCAACTAATAAACAGCATATACGTTCATTTCCTAGTAGTTTTGTAGTAACCACAGTCACGTAGGGTTACTTTCCTGTAATTATTTGAGGGCTTTTTTCATAGAAGACAAAAATTCTGCTGTAGCATTTCTTATATCTCCCTCTTGTCCCTACTTTTATCTGAAATAGGTTTAAATTTAGAATTGCAAGTTGTGGTTTAAAGATTATTGTCCTGGGTAATACTTTTCATGTAGAGCAGTTATGATCTCTCATATAAATAAAACTCACTGCCCCCCAACAACAACTAACAATATTATTAGTAGTTGAACTTGTTGGTTTTGTTTGGGGGGGAGGGGGGGGAGGGTAGGTGAAGAACAAATTGTTTCTGTAGCTGTTTGACCATGTGCATAGGCACTTGGTTGATAGTTTAAGTGATACTTTATGAATGTCTTTGGTATTTCATTTATTCCTTCAGGAAAGAAAAACTAAACCTGTAGGTTAGGAAGGAGTTTTCTTTTTTAACACTTGCAAGCAATTTTTTTAATTATAAAAAGAAAAACCCACCTAATGGCTGTTGACCTAACATTTATGCCCATCTTAAATATCTCAGGAATAATAATTGTTTCCATTTGCAGCACTTTCAGGGCTGGTATGTTGTTTTCAGTCATCATAGGTCAGTCATGTACCTCTAAGAATTCAAAATATTTTCTGCGGCTTAATATAGAAAATAGACACCATTTGCATTTTTATTTCTCACATTTCATAACTAGCAGGCCTTCATAGAAATGTGAAGAGTAACATTCAATATTTTCTGCCAAAAAGTTGTCTTTACTGCTCTAAACAATTTGAAGATAACTTGAGAAGGGGGGGCATTTTTGTAGGATTTGTCGCACCCCTCAGTTCAAATGTGATATAGAAAATTCACAAAGTGTAATTTTTTAGCTGGTCCTAAAATGAGCTGTGGGCTTCTGATTTTTTTTTTTTAAATAGAACACTTGAAAGCTCTCTTTTCTGTGAGTACTGTCGGATCTCCTTCCATCACAAGCTGTATCAAAGTTCTTTTTCCACTTTAAAGTGGAAACTAAGCTATCAGAAACCTAATGTGTTGCTAATGTTATCGGCTGTCGCTGATAACCAGAAGAAAAGTTCCAAATTTGGATGTTCTTCTTATTAATCGTTTTAGAAAAAACTTCATGAGCAGTCACTCAATACCTACAAGTTGTTACATCATTAGCCTTGCCATGGTATATTCTTAAGTGTCATGGAATTTGGATGGGGCGCAGAAGACAGACTTTGACTGTGAACCAGGAGCTGGATTCACTTCTCTGATACTGCCTTTCAGTTCAGCTCTCACGTAGAGGAATATTGTCTGCTAGTGGAGTCTACAGAGTGGATTTTTCTTGGTATCATTTTGTTTCCAGTAGCTCACTAGCGGTACGCAGAGATGCTACTAGACTTTCTATGGGCTTTTCACCACATCGGTTACCTTATTGCTTATCATACTTTCTTCATTTAAATATGGGATCTGCCATTTCTTGCATGTTGTCTGTGTGAGTGTGAAAACATATTTACTATCTTTCCTTCCAAGTAGTATGTAGGGGAGTTTTGTGCACCTGAAAGTAGTGGCTGTAAATGTCCCTTTCTTCCTTACCTGTCTAGGATACAGTGAAAACCTGTTTACCTTCACAAAGAGGATTTTTCTGTTCAAGCCAGAGAGTTTAATTCTAAAACTCATTACTTGCTGATACGTGCTTCTTTTATTCTTTAGATGATTTTACAAGATCTCTGAATTTCAAATACAGTTTCTTATTCTTTGTGTTGTCAATAGCATTCAAAAGTGTAAAGTATTGAAATTTATATCAGGAGATATATATGTAGAGATATATATATATGGTTTGGGGTTTTTTTTGTATGTGCTTATTAATTGGTATTTAAGTGCTTCAGACTTGCAGAAGGGAACAAACACTATTGCCTGTATGCAAAAAGCCACAACTTTTGCTGCCCTGTCACATTAACCAAGACAACAGCCTATAAAAGTATAGTAAGTGCTTCTTCTCTGTTGGGTTTTATAATTTTTAAAAAGTTTGAATAATATATCCTCTAGAATGTAACAAAACAAAAAGATTGAAATACCATGCAATGGCATGTTAAAAGCCATATGTTTTCTTTAGGTGTGGTTCTGCTTATTTTGATTTCATAAAGTAGAATAGAAAATACTATGTTATGTTATATCATGTATAAATTAGCTAGAAAGGGGAAAACTGGGTGCACCAGTAGGCTGGTGATGTGTGGCAGGTGATTAGCATCAGCTGAGGAAAGTTTTGTGTTTCCAAAAAGGTAAGGTTTCTGTTCCTAATGTGTTGAATATATTTCTTTCCTTAGTTACATAGTATTCCAACATTGTACACTGAAGATGTTTGCTTGTATGGGGTTTTTTTAAGTCATCTTTAACTGTACTGAAGGAGGTAATGTTACTGCAACCTACTTAAAGACATGAAAGTAACTATCAAGTCCTATTTGTTAGTGTATTGTTTCAAATTTGTAGAGGTTTGTATTCCCATGTTTTACATACAGTTCAAGAGATCTGGGTCTCTGGATGTTGTCCTTGTTATGTGAACCTTTTATCGTGAAGTATTCTCAGCGTGTGTATTATTCAAGTTTCAGAGTATTAGCAACTTGTGAAAGGTATTAATGCCTTCTGACTATGGTAATATTAAACATCAAGGCAGTATTTATCATATGCATTTAGAGAATTAATGGACCATTAGGACTTTACATCCCATTTGAGTCTAGCAGTCAGGTGGTCTAGAATTACACTGCGGATTTTTATGAAGAGGCAACCTGTTTCATAGCTAAAGTTTATGATGCAACATTCTCACTCACAACTATCTTGATGAAGACACAGTGGTATTGGAAAACCACCTAGTACCTCTTCTAGCAGTTAGTGTAATTTATCTTACCTTAATTGAATAGATTTTTAAGGAATGGCTCTTCCTGGCTTTTTTTGTCAGACCAAGAGGAATTCTTCAGATTGCTTTTCAGAGTTCTTGCATTTCCAAAATCCATATTAATATTATGCAGAAGAGGCTGAGATTTTGTTTTTCTATAGCGTTAATTGTACTCCTTACTGTATCTGATTTTGCAGTAGAAATAATGTTAATGGGACTTCACTGTATTTAATTTGATGTCAGTGCTACCGTACAGGTGCTTATATCAGTATGCTGTTAAGGCATGGTGTTAACTACTACTGTTCTACAACATACAAAGGAAACAAGTACTAGTAATAAGTTCACAGCAGTACTGACACTTTTATGTGGGAATTCCTACTGGTAATTATATTTTCCATCTGATTTTAGTAGTATCTGCAAAGGTTAATATTTCCATTTAAAACTATTAGTGATTTAGAATTTAATCTTGGTGAATGATTAACAAAAATTTAGTTAAGGTTTCAGAAAGAAGGTATGGATAAATGTTTAACTGCTAAGTTTTCAGAATAGAGAATTGAAAAGTCAATGAGATGGGCAATTTGTCCTGCAGTGGGTCTTAGAGTTCTGCAGTTTTTAACTTCTTTACTGAAATGCTTCATAATACAGGCTGCAAATGTAGCTTCTATTAATGACTTCTATGAATTCACACACATTTAGTAAGAAAGTAATGAGTACATGAAAGCTTTTAATGGATGTTTCTATATTCAGGTGGTGCGACATATAAGAGACTCACTCTGGATCTTCTGTGATATTTAAGCCCTGACTGGGAAAGTGCAGAACTGTTTCATAGTTGTTGAAAGAGTAACAACATAAACAAAAATCTGTTGATATCATTGTGTGGTGTTCAGATGAAAACAAATAGTGTCCATTTTAACTTTGCTGAAGCTTGATGAAAGTCAGTTGTCAAACACAGAAATTTCTTTTCAGAATTTTTAAGGGGATGCCCGTTATGGAAAAGAAGTGTGCACGTAAATTGCTGTCCTCAAAAGAATTTGGCTTATGCATGGACCAAGAAATGCTGGTTCATGTTTGTATTCACTGAAATGTATTAACAGCTCAGACTGACTTTAGTTTACTGTATTATGACATTCTATAATAGATCAGAGTAAAATGAATAAAATGTATATTGTTTCAACAGCTAAATCACAAAAGTTCTGCTCGTGTTATTGGTTGCATTTGAATACTTTATGTCTTGATAGGCTTACTTGTAAAGATAATGAATGTCCCTGTGCTGATGACTTTTGAGTTCTGTTGCTGTGACAAACCTTTCTCTTAACTGATCACTTTGTTTACAATTTGATCACAAATTAGTCACTTTCTTTTTTTAAGAATTCAGTTTTGCATGCATGACTTTCTTGGCCACCTCTGTGACCTGGTTTTACTTTTTGTGAGTGTAAAATGTAGCAGAGTATCTAGAAGTAGTTCTAAAACTCTGCTATTGGATTTCTGGCTATCTGGGTAAATCTAGGACTCTATGTAAACTTGATAGGTATTTCAAAACGTGGAATTATTTCTAAGGTTTTATAAATAAAAAAATCAGGAAGCATGGGTGATATTAAAATAACACTGCCAAAATTTTGGGGAGTTTTACAGACGTGGTAGCTGTTGAGATAGATGCTGTGCGAGCGTTCCTATGGCACAATGCTGCATACATTGCCTTGCTTATTGGTGAGTGAGCTGGTTTTCCAAACGTTCAGGAAAACAGAAAAATTGAGTTGGTTGCTTGCAAGGCAGCACAATTTATATCTGATAGCTACTACTGAACTAATAGGAGTTAGATGTGGGTTTGTACCCAAATTCAGAAGTAGTCGTGATTAGATGCTCAGCAGGAAATGAAATGTAAAACATCTTTGCCCAGTTGGTTACTTGTTCTGCCCAACATTCTTGAGCAATGTTCTTCCTGCTTTTGACATTTCTCTGCCAAAGAAATGATTGGCACTAGATATCAGTGTCCAGTATTACGTCTGAATCAAGCTTCATGTCCTCAGTTGTGTGGCCAGCTTTGTAATTTAGAAACCACATGAACGCTGCATTAAAACTACATCATGAAATAATTTGTAAATACTGTCTTTAAGATACCTGGGATATTTAAAGGGAGATTTTTCATAATCATTTAAGATTTTAAAATTGTAATTACATTTGAAAAGTTGAAAATTTGTGGTTTAAAATGTTGGTTTTTTGTTTCCTTGTGTAGCTATGTAGGAAACCTCTCCAGAGATGTGACTGAAGTTCTTATACTTCAGTTATTCAGCCAGATTGGACCATGCAAAAGCTGTAAAATGATAACAGAGGTAAGGCCTTCCACAGCCAGGGGGGTAGCAAGTATAATATAACTTAGGATAAAGGTGTGGAAAATAAATGGAGTTGGGGGCTTCTTTTGACATTGCTGGTAGTGGGTTTTTTAGGTTGATTTTGTTTGGCTTTTGGGATGACTTTTTGCAGAAGAGTCCTGTTGTTGTGTACAGTCCTGTACTTTTGCCTGTAGCTCTGATCTACCTTTTATCAGCTGATGATGAGATTCCACTTTATTTAAAGGATTGTTACCCCCTCTTGTCAGAACAATGTTGTTCTGATGATCACAAGCCTTATTGTTTCAAGTGTTACTTGTGGCTGTTTTGTACATTTTTCACTTTACTTGAACATGAGTCTCAGTAATTCTTTTCCCTCTCAAATAAATGCTTCTTCTCTGTGGATGAAAAGTAAAAAATCCTTCAAAATAAGTTCTGCTCTTCCTGAGCCTCTTCTGTGCCAGTGCGAATAGCTCTTGTCTGCACCTGTCCTTGAATTAATTTTTTCTTGAAACAAAGTGACAAAATTTCTGTAGTATTGCAGATAAGGTCTTTTGTACAAACTGGTGGTAAGTATTAATACTTTCTTCTCTCTGTTGTAAATGCTCTGGTATGTTTAGGGTTGGTAGCCGTTTCTGCGATCTTGTTGACACATCCTAGGCAACTTCTCACTCCCTAATATTTTTCCTTCCTTCTGCATTTCTAACTGATAAACTTTGAGCGGGCAGGGACTAATTAGAACTTTTGCTAGGTTTAATCTTTGGTTCTTCAACTCTGGTTTTCTGTATGCTCTTCCTACTTTTTACTACTTCTTATGCTTCGTACTAACTTGTAATTACAGATTTCCTGAGTACAGGCACATTTTTTTTTTCCAAGATTGTTAATGAAAGTATTAAAAGGCAAGTCTTGCGAGCAGACTTCTTTAGGAACACTACTAGTAACTCCTCTGTGGTCGTCTTTCCCTTTCAATGTGACACGCTGCTTTTTTGGTTTTTAGCTGCTTATTATCCACCCGATGCTTGTTTCATCACTCTCATCTTTGTCTTAACTCATAATTTCCCATGTGGCACTTTATTAATACTTCTTAGTGAAGATAAGAGCTCTGCCACATTTTCTGTAAGGTTATTGAAGAAGGATAACTAAACAGAAAGATAACAGAGCGCAGTTGTTAGGTTTTTCTCTGAAGAAACATTTTTGACTATCATATAGCCTTCATAAAGAAGGTACTACTACTCCAACCTTCAGCTGATTGAGAGATGATAGTGTCAGTTTGATTTCTTGAGAACAGATGAGAAATTCCAACAGTCATTTTACCTTGATTTAGGCTTTGTGGTTTTAAGATTTTACATAACCATAGAAATAACAAGTGAGACATCTTTATGAGATAAGTAGATAAACAAAAAGCTACTTGAAGCTATATTCAGTCATATGGAGGTGAATGCACTGGGCTGACCTTAGCACCTGTCACCAAACAGTCAGCAAGTGCAGGTTGGATTCTAGACTGGAACTGGCCTGCAGCTACAGCGCTTTTAACTGTCAAAGTACCTGTCCATATTGTCTATCCTTCTAATCAATGTGCTGTAGACTTTTCATAGGCACTGAGTTACATTTAAGTGGTTCTTACCTGTCCGTTGTTATTACCACCATCAGTCAAGTTTATACCTGAAGGTTTTCCTTTTGTGAGTGTTTTCCCCACCTCGTTAGCCAGCTATATCAACTGTTTGCTCACTCTTTTTCATTTGTAAAATGTGACATGAACATATCAAGTGTTTAGAGATTTCAAGTGTTTATTTTAGGGGTATATAATACTCAGAGGGATGGTGTGACTAGCGTTTACAGGTATCTTGAACACCTAAAGATCTGGGCATCTGCAAAAGAGGCTCTTCTCATGTTCAGACAAGTTCTTAGTGTGAAAGAAGACACACACACACCCCCCACCCCTCCAATCTAAAAGTAAAATTGCACTTAAGTTGAAGCATAAACTGCACTAAATCTGTTAAGGCCTTAAATGGGTTTCCCAAATCTTGTTTTCATTGCAGCAGGAAAGTAGTATGGGAAGAGGGGTGAATTAAGGCTTGCTGTTTAGGGGCATCTTGGGTGAATGTGCTTTTGGAGCACTTCATGGCTGTTGTGACTTACTCTTTTTCTTACAATCTCAGGTATATTTTCTCTTGTCTGTTCATTTTGCATCAGTTAGAGACACCTAGTACTGACAGTGTTTAGTAGGATGACTTCAGACTACTTTATCATTTTGGGTATATAAAGGCCCTGTGATCAGTTCAGCTATTAGATCTTAATAGCTTCCCTTCTTCAGGTGAAGACAGAACTATGTTTGAAGATGTACAGTCCAGTTCTGTGGGGCAGAATTAAGATTTCTTTGTCCATATAAGTGTGTGTGAATTTTCAGAAGTTAAATAGTAAAACAGGTAAAGGTCTACTCTTAACTTGTGTTAGAGCTATGTTCTGTCTGACACTGGGGGAGGTTGATATGCAAGAATACTGATGCCAAAGCAGTTTCTTTACGTGCTAGACCCTTCTCTGTCCATGCAAGAAATAATTTGTTTAGTTTAATATTAGTGTTTATCATCTTTTGGTCCATGTATACGCAGAGTAATTAATGTAGATATTTTGGTGCAAGGCTTTAGTTTTTGTACTCATTACATCTTTTAGGCAGATCAAATCCAATGTTAAAGTTGGTATTCTTATCATCATTTCTACTTGATCAACTTTTCAGAAAACTTTTACATTCTTTGCACTTAGTACACCGGTACATTTAACACCTCAGTGAGCTATGTCAGTATTTTTAAAGGTGATTCGGTAGGCCATCCTACAAAAACAGGTTGTACCCGAGATTTAACAGAGTAACAATCAATTGATTAATATCTTTTTCCCTCAGTCAAACTATTTTGAGCCCTTTTAAAGGGATATTTCCCAGTTGCTGGGTATAACATTTTCACTTGAGATGGAGAATATGCAACTTCTAGGTTGCTGTCTGCTAGTGATTTTCAGGCAAATAAGAGGGAAGACTTCTTAAGTAGGAGGAGAGAGAAAATTGGCAAAAACGTATCTGGGGAACAAACCTTTCAAAGCTTTGGGTATATATATGAGGCAGAAGACCATTTCTGTTCTTCTCTCCATTCTTCCCCTTTTTTCCCCGCCTTCCGTCCAGTCTGCAGATCACTTTTCTGGTAGTTGAATTATTTTTAGTTTAGTAAACTTAAAGTACTGAGCCCGCATACAAAGTAAAGTGTACTTCAGAAATTGCCAGACCTTTAATAAAAAGTCCATCTTAATAATTCTTGCATTTAAGTGTAATGTCAAAGGCTATTTCATAAATCTAATGCAAATCATTCTTAAAGTTTCTAGCTATAAGTAATATATTTTCCTGGATTTTCTTCTCAGCAACCCGATAGCAGAAGGGTCAACTCTTCTGTTGGATTTTCTGTTTTGCAGCATACAAGCAATGACCCTTATTGCTTTGTGGAATTTTATGAACACAGAGATGCAGCTGCTGCATTAGCTGCTATGAATGGGAGAAAAATTTTGGGAAAGGTAAGTTGCTTACATTGTAATCTTAGATTTAAGGAATATAGGTTTGTGTAAAAATATATTAATAAAAGTGTGGGGCATTCATTTTGAAGATGTTTACCAAGGTTAAATATTGTTAGAATAATATTTTTAAAATACTGATTTTAAAAAAGTAAGTCTTGTTTAGGAAACATATCATTTGTGATGTTCTAATTACTACAGCTTTTGATATTGAACGATGATTTGTAAACATTGACAGTTGTAACCCACCCTTGAATGAACTTATAAAATGTAAGAATTTTGTGAATTTATACTAAATCTTATACTTATTTTCAGGAGGTCAAAGTAAACTGGGCAACAACACCAAGTAGCCAGAAAAAAGATACATCCAGTAAGTAAAGTAATGCCACAGTATCACTTCTACGCAAACACTTCACAACGTGGTAATAATTTGTCATAAATGCATTTAAACATAACTTTTCTCCCTCCCATCTTGTGTTTAATAGAATTTTGCAAACTAATTCTTCTGTTTCTGCTTTACAACTGGGGAAACCGGAGTGGACAGATTAAATTGCTGCTGCTCATCAAATGGAATCCTGGGCGTTCCTGGTTCCCAGTGCTGTGTGCAGAGCATCACTTTCTCAGGAGTTGGAATTTTAGATAGCAGTTAAATATTTGATTAGTAAATTATTTATTTTCAGATCACTTCCATGTGTTCGTTGGGGATTTAAGTCCAGAAATAACAACAGAAGACATCAAGTCAGCATTTGCTCCTTTTGGTAAAATATCGTAAGTATCATAATAAACATTTCCAATATCAGTTAGAAAATATGACAGTGAAAATTTGTTTCTGAGTTGAAATGTTATTTCTTATCTTTTTAGATAATTTTTCTGATGTTAATTTCCTTATGTTGGGTGGGCAGTAAAGAGGGGTTATGGTTTCATCTCAGTATCTATCATGATTGTAAATACAGTAATGTAAATGTGCTCTGGTTTTGCTGAAAGCAATGTGCTTTTAACCTAATTTATATGCTAATGTTCTTCAATGTTGTATTAAAATTTAATTGCTGTTCCTAAGTGTGACTTTTTGTTGTTCGGAATGTGTACAGAGTAGTGACTTGACAACTGGTATATGTTGCATCCTCAGTGTATTTTGTATGCATTCATGCTGCGTTTCATAGGCAGTATAGAAAACTGGGCAATCAGAATATAATTTTATGAAGCAGCTAGCTGAATAACTTGTGAACGTTTTGAAAAAAGCTAATACTTGTGAGAATGAAATCTACTTTTTTGGATGATAACAGGGGATGAATTAAGATTATAATATTTAAATGAAAGAATGGTGGATTTACAATATGTGCACATTTCTGCCAGTTAAGAGAATGTTTCTTTAAACATCTCGTAGATAATTCAGGTGATACTAAATCACCTGGTGTTTTAATTGAACATATTTAATGTTACAAGAATCCTTGTGAGTGCTAAAGTATGTATGTCCTTAAGAGTACTGCTACAAAAAAGTCTGTTAATCTTCTATCAGTTTATCTTTATAAAAATCTTTCAAAGTTGTACATGAAAGTTTTTGTACTACTTTACAGGAATATATTTCTGAGAACAAAATTCTTATTTTTCTCTTGTTCTGTACGCATATTTTTAAATGAATCATGAATCTTATTTCTTACCTCTGCTATTTTGTTTACTTTGCTTTTTGTCTCTTAATGTGGTAAGTAGTACTGTTTTAAAAATCAATTTAAAGAGAATAATTCAGGTTTCTGTTTCTCAATCTATATTTATACCTGAGACCTGCAGTTTTTCTAAAGTCCAAGTCACAATTAAAAGTAATAGCATTCTGGTTATTTTGCAGAATTGCTCATAAGAATGGACAGGATCTTGAAGGCTAACTGCAAGGAACTGTGCACACTGGAACTCAGTTGTAGATTTTTTCTCATTTCTATTTATTCTTATTATACATTATTTATATATACATATTTTAGTATTTACATTTTAACATTCTATATTCAGTGCAGTTCTATATTTCCAATCATTTTAACTTACTCACTAAAATTTCTGTGTAAATTTGTTGTTTTCGTACTGGTGTGCTTAGCATTGTTGTTAGTTTTATTCTCCTTTCTTAAATTTCTGAAAATGTCAATTTTTCAAAATTTACAGCTACCCAAACTCCAAAATGATGGTAGAGAATTGACCAAGAAAAATAAAGAAATCTGTTAACAGGCCATGTATGCCTTTTAATTCCTATTTTTTCCTCTTTTTCGATTTTTTAATATTTCATATATTTTGTATCACTAGGCAGAAGACATTTAACTATTTAGAAAATGCATGGTAAATTAGATAGAATTGTTACAGTAATTTATAGAACAGTAAACCTTAGAGGACCCTAGCCAATAGAATATTAGAAAAGGAAACTTTGTTTCTCTTATACTTCAAATTTGAACATTCTAGTTCTAGCCAGTATAGGTTATGTGGATAGGTTGCATGTTTATTACATGTTATTTTTTTTGTCCTACTGCTTTTTTCTGACAGGTAAAGAAGCAATAGGGAGAGTTCAGGAATGACTGTAGTTTTAGGGCTAACTGAATTTATAAGAAAAAATTATGCTCACAATACAGTGTGTGTGGTTCCTTTTAGTTTTTTATTTTGCAGGTTATTAATATTACCCTCATATAGCTGTGCTTCTTTTCACAGGGATGCACGGGTAGTTAAAGATATGGCAACTGGAAAGTCAAAAGGCTATGGTTTTGTATCTTTTTATAACAAACTGGTGAGTAATCACAATGTAGATTTAAAATAATTGCCCATTTTCCACTTCTGGTTTTGCCTCTCTGTTTATATATTTGCTATGTATCAGACTTTCCCAAGGGAAATAAATTTGCCTGCACAGGACAAATTTACTTTAATCAAAACCTTCCGTTATTTGAGGTTAAGGGTTGAAACAATTCAGATGACAGTGATGCTATGAGAACATTGCGAAAAAAAGATTCGAGAACATTGTGAAAGAAGATTCCTGAACATAGAAAGCTTGTTTGGGTGTGTTAGGGTAGTTCAGCTTAGCCTGTGGAACCATCTCTCCTGCAGCGAGTTGGCTGCCTGCTCCGATCAGTAGTGCTTTGGGTCTCTTAGCTGAGGCACCGCGCCAGGTCCAGCGCGGCCCCCTGTGTATGGTAGGAGCCCCTGCAAAATAATGGCCTGGAGCCCTCAGTCCTAAGGAGTGCAGTGCCATGCTGCGCAGCAGGGTTTGGTGTTTGCCAGGTTTAGGCTCATGCCAAAGCTCAATCTTTCTGGGGACCTGATGCAGCCAAGCATGTCATACGCTGAAGTATGGCTGGATTTATTTGCCTGAGATCTGCATCTCAGTAAAGCTCGTGGTTTGTCCTTTGCTTGAGTTGTTAGAACATTTTGAAATCTAAGATGGTTCTTTGTGTTGAGCAATTAGTTTGCAGCTAAGGGTTGATTCTATACTTCCAAAGCATTTTGCTTATGCATATTGTAAAACTGAAGGTTGTTCTTAGTTTTGTGTTGGTTGGCGTTACATGATGGATAATGTTATGTATGCTTAGGAAAAAATGCTTCCAACAAGTGGCTAGTATCCCTTTCTGATACAGATATTAAAGATGTTATTTGTAGAATTTAATCAGTATAGTACTGATAAAAATAGTGCTGTGCCCTACCATTTATAACAATACAATTGACTCGACAAATAATTCTTGGTAATTTGGAAGTTAAATAAATGTTGGACAGCCTAAGAAGTTTGTGAAAATTTAGAAAACTGGGCTGTATGTGTTTAGACGCATGCTTAGGACAACATGGGCAAACTGTGTAAACCATTTTCTTTTAAATATTTTTGCATAGGAAAAATACACTCAGTTAAGGATTTTAGGCATATAAGCCTGTTTGCGTGGTCAGAAGTCCTACATGTGGAGACTCTTTTCTGTCTTCTGTAACAGTTATCTGGAGCTGAATCTTAATCAGAAGAAAAAGTTGGAATTTCTTTTCCTCATATTTGCAAATGCCATAAGATATTACAATTGAATGCCTTGATTTAGTGTATTTTTCCACTTACACTTTGTTTATTTTGTGTTGCAGCTGAAATAGACAAGAGGAATAATGTCTTATTTCCTTGTACCCCTCTTCCCTTATCATATGGTTGTGTTTGGTTTCTGTGGCAGTAGGGGGATTGTTACAACAGTCATATGAAATGCAAGTTCCTGGATTCTTTTAAGACTGAGCCATAAAAACTCCAATTTAAAATCTGTATTCATTCTGCAAAATTAATGGATGAATTCTAAATGTAATACTAAAAAGTACTTCTAAAATTTGTGTCCTGATTGCTGTTCATTCAAACAGCAGCTGTACCTATAGGGTTATGGCACGACCATGCTGAGCTGGTAGTTTAAGGCCTTTTTTTCGGAATTTGTTGTCATCCTGCTAGATTTGGGGAAGAGGGATATGTTTTCAGACTTCAGGTACTCCACACCACAGTTATGAGAAAATTAAACTCCTGCATTGAACTGGAACAGTTATGGCATGGGCTCCGTCCCATTTTTGTCATAGCTATGGTCCTCAAGACTGGCAGTAAGATTCATTAGAGCTAGTTTCCTTTCCTAGTCAGTTTGTAACTTAGTCGTCATGTTTTGGGAGTGAGGGTGCCTGAATAAGTTTTTTGTTGTCTGGTGTTTTGTTTGTCTCTTCCCCCCCTGCCCCCTTCTTTCTTGAGATCATCTCTCATAATTTCTTTTTTGTATTTATGTATTGTCTTCAAAATGAGCACTCTGTAATTAGAACTTAGGAGGATCAAGGTCCCAAGTGACTTTTGTTTGAGACGAGTCTTATAGCTGGAAGCCTTCAGTGTGAGGCAGGGCAATACTAGTTGCTCACCTTTAACTTGTCCATATGTTCTCTTTGTCCCTTGTGCTTGGCATTTTCTTTCTTAAGCTTTGTGCCCTTCGAAAAGCATTTCAAACATATGTACTATTTGCTCTGCCTCTCTTGTTTCAAAGCGGTTGGGGAAAAACTGCTTCTTGCAAGTGTTAGCAAACTTACCCCTTGCTTACTGGATGTTTCTGCTTACAATACGAACTTAAAGATTGTCTTCTAATTCATGCTCAAGATAAGAAGTTAAGCCATGTGGGCCATGGACTCTTTTGTGTGTGTGTGTCTGTTCATACAATGGTTTTAATATTCAGAGAACTTACAAAGCAGTCTATGCTCAGGTATAAATTGCATGCCTCCAGAGGGCAGAAGAGAGGATGGGACACAGGGGTGTGCGAGTAATAAGTAAAAGGAAACTTATATGTGCAATGTGCTTGTATCTCAGCATTACAGTTTCTTAGTAACTACCATTCAGCCTTCCCAGAACTTACAATTTTTCTACCTGAACTTGGCCTATTACGTTGAGTGCATATTAAGATTCTGAAAAACCACATTCAGATTTTACTGTGCAGTGTCTTTTGCAAACATGTACTGCATGGTATAAATGTTACTTGGGTTACATCTGAGAAATTTTTCAGTGAGGGATTTTGAGGATTAAAAAGTCTTTCCTGACTTTTCATCTGTTACTATTAAGTATGCTTTTGTGTATTGTATTTTTAATACAGTCAATTGGCAAAATAATTTTATTTTTTTAAATAAAATTATAGTTGTTTTATTTCAGTAATTGCTTCTGGCATCTGTGTGACCTTTGTACTTTTTTGGGCAGCCTTCAAATATTCTAATACAGATGCTTGTTGTGTAAAGGTAGTATATGTATGATTGTAGTTGGCTTCTAACCTGTGTATAGAAAATGGGGGTGGGAGGAAGGTTTTGCCAAATGGCTTCCGAGGGCCTTCTCATTAACCGATTGGCTTCATGTTACTTCATTCTTGGCTGCTTGCTGTGGTTGTTCAGAATTTCATATGCTGTTTAGTACTGCTATTGGTTTTGTCAACAGAATTAACTGACAACCAAGTCTTACTTAGAAGTAGATTTGTACATACGTCTTGTTTGGATGTGTTTATAATCTTTATTTTAATCTCTTTAGGATGCAGAAAATGCTATTGTACACATGGGAGGCCAGTGGTTGGGAGGCCGTCAGATCAGAACTAACTGGGCAACACGGAAACCGCCAGCTCCCAAAAGTACACAAGAAAGTAAGACCTTCATGTAATGCTGTGTTGTGTTTGCTCTCTTGCATTACACTGTTCAATGGAGGAATAAAACATAATGTTGCTAAGATCATGTCACTTAATTACATGTCTAGCTTGACTTCCAGATCTTAAAGAATAGGGTTTTTTAGTATATTGTATCAATGTAGTGGTGGCACTACTGGTCTGTCATAAAATATTGGATGTGTTTGTTAAATGTGTAATTCATACTTGTGTACGAGGTAAGTATGTATCTGGGACTTTGTGGTTACTGTTAGCTTACTGCTTAAAACCAGCCTTCTCTCTTTATAGATAATACAAAACAGTTGAGATTTGAAGATGTAGTAAATCAGTCAAGTCCAAAAAATTGTACTGTGTACTGTGGAGGAATTGCCTCTGGGCTAACAGGTATGATTTGTTTTATTGCTTTTTTTTATTATGGAAGCTTTTTGGACAACAAGATGGTTACTAATTTAAAAACATCATATGTTGTAGATCAACTTATGAGACAGACTTTTTCACCATTTGGACAGATTATGGAAATAAGGGTGTTTCCAGAAAAAGGTTACTCATTTGTCAGGTATGGACAGAGAAAAATAAAATCTGTGATTTTGTTTGTGTACTAGTGTTTCATCTTTCTGTAATTTCACTTGATTGAACTTCTGCTGATACATTAAAAGCTGTCACCGTATGTTCATAGAAAAATTTGGAACTTTTAAAAGTGGCCACCAATCTTTTTACCTGAGAAGATGAATATCTGTGAAAGCAGATCTTTTTCTCTGGATTTCCTGTATGTATGGAGTCACTGTTTTTTTTTTTAACAGTCAGCTGAAAGTACTGTAAAGCATAACATTCGTTTGTTTTTACATTCTTTAGATTTTCAACCCATGAAAGTGCAGCACATGCTATTGTTTCAGTTAATGGAACCACAATTGAAGGACATGTTGTTAAATGTTATTGGGGTAAAGAATCCCCTGATATGACTAAAAACTTCCAACAGGTAACTGCACTTTAACCTTTTCATTGTATCACAAAAGCAATTGTGTATATACCTGTAATGCCTTCCCAGTTATAACAGCTAAATTTTGTGGTAGAGTTCTTATGAAATTCCATGTTCTGTCTTAGTTATGTTCCAGTTGTTCATCAAACTGGGCTAGTGATTTTGATGGAATATCTGTTACTGTGTTCTGGATATGATATTCTTTGGTATTTCAAACACACACAAACATGTTTTTCGGTACAAGGATTTAATTAAGTCACAGTGATGTCTTATTTATTTTTCTGATCTCATTATTGCTCGTTTTAGCCCTGCAATTGGTATAGCCAAAAATTTTGCTGTTAGCAGCGCAAAAGGAACATAATCCATCTCTAGAACCTGAAGCACTATGAATTACTCTCTTCTTAGGTGGATTACAGTCAGTGGGGGCAATGGAGCCAAGTATATGGAAATCCACAACAGTATGGGCAATATATGGCTAATGGGTGGCAAGTACCATCATATGGAATGTATGGCCAAGCATGGAATCAACAGGGTTTTGGAGTAGAGTGAGTAACTGTATTTAATTTTTTAGAATATTCCAAGCATGTTATATCTGAGTTTCAGGCTCATTTGGTTCAAGGGTTGCACAAGGTTTCAAGCCTTAAGTGGACTCCTGTGTGCTTAAAGCTTATGTTTAATGATTACCATGGACTAGATAATGGGGCGAGTCACTCTGACTTGTACTCGATCACACATTTTATGTGTATGGGTGTTTTGAGACGCAAGGCACAAAGACTTCTTCTCTGGCAGAGTTTTGGCTGGTGGTCTTGTCTGATATCTAAAAATGTTCTGGATTCTGACTTAAGTGGTGAATATTGGAGAGTCTGAACCAGGGAGCCCAGGTATCTACCTAAAGGGTTCATAACCCTGCAGAGAAGCAGCTACATACTGACATCTTGAACTTGTGCAGTTTCAGAATTTGGGTGGGCTTTTAGTAAGTGATCTCTTGAAGAGTGAAGTCTTTGCAGCAACTTTTGTTCTAACATACTTTTGCAATAACTTACTTGCTTATGTAATTTTTCATTATCTCTTGCCAATTAAACATATTAAGCCCTGATAAACCTATTACCAGTATTCATGCCAATTAGGCGTTGGGAATTTTTTGCATTTCTGCATCACTGGTGTTGACTTACAGCCACCTGCGTAT